>JARWZN010000005.1:4106321-4138298 GCA_030015385.1 Trichoderma sp. BMH-0061
AAGCCCGAAAGTAGTACATATNNNACAAAAATAAAGGCAGTAGAGCTCAGAAGTTGCTTGGAATTGCTGGTTTCGACATACCTGGGCTGCGAAATCTGCCAAGCTGCCGCCGTTGGAGCTGATGCATCTCGGGATCTGGAGACTGTGGTAGATCAACGTCTCAGGGCTCCTCCTCGATGATATGGCATCCTTGGCGGAAACCGACGAAGCAGGCGTGGCCGATTTGGTAGAGCGATCCGAGGGAGTGCCGTGAAGCGTGGCAGCGCGTGACTGCGAGGTGGAACTCTGGGCGGTTTGGCTCTGCTGGGTGGGATATCGGTAGTACTGCGCAGCGGCATTCCTGGCATCGTGGGAGGCAACGGCTGCTGAGGTCGAGGTCCTGGGGTGAGCAATTGACGAGGCGTAGGATCGCAGAGCGTGGCTGTCGTAAGCAGCCGGCGCCTGCTGGTACGTGGTGCTCATCTCGTCGACTGGAGGCGTCCTCAAGCCCAGGTGAAGTCGGTGGTGAGGACGATGCTGATGTTGATGCTGAGGATGAGGATGATGCTGGAGATGGCGGTGCGCAACGTCGTGGTAGGAGAGCAGCTTGGACAGGTGAGGCAGTCGTCGAGAGTCGAAGGAGCTTGACGGTGACAAGGGCAGCTGGACAAGATGCGACGTCGAGGGCGCGGCCTTGACAGACATGGGGGAAGCACCTATGACGAGGTGAAAGGGCTTTTTGAAGGTGGTGAGATTTTGCTGGCGGGCAGTGAACAAGCGTCACTGCGTTTGTTTACAGGCGGGGAAAAGGAACGGCTGAGGAGAAGAAGAAAAGGAAAAAGGAAGAGAGGAAAAAGCCCTCACGGAAGGCCTCTGCACTGGAAAGATGAAGGATTGTGGGATTGTGGGAAGTAAGTACGGAAAGGTGAGGCCAAGATGAAAAGGTGGACAGGAGCCGAGTTAAGTCAAAAGTCATGTACTTGATGTAGGTACAGTACCTCCATGCTCCAGTAGCAACGAGTGGAGGTTTGGGTGTAAGTGTAAGTGCAAGTGCAAGTGCAGTGAGTGAACAGTGGAGGTACTAGGACCTAGAGGAAGAGGGTGTGGGTACCAAGCATTGGCTGCAGGCGCGGGCAGCCGGCGAGTAGAGGTACGAGTACAAGTACATGCGATACGTACATGCGATACGATACACGCAGCTGGCTGGGACCCCGGATTTATTTTGGGCTGGCACTGGCACTGGCACTGGCACTAGACGGAGCCGGACCAGGCAAGGAACGCTTGCTGACATGCATCCCTAGCAGCCAATCCATCCATGGGGGACCGGCACAACTGAAGGCCGCTGAGGTTGACGCTGTTGAAATGAGAAGGGGGCGTGTGTGGTGTGTTGTGTCTGGTTGTGTTGCTGGTGTTTCCAGGAGAGGGAGAGCGTTTATTCATACACGGATGTACATTCATTCATTCGTTCATTTACTCAAAGTGAACACCAAGTCAGGCTTGAAAAACACAAAAAGCGCCTACATACAGTACAGTACATTACATAGATGTTGAAATAAAAACGCGCCCGGAAGGGGAGGGTAGAGGGGGGCAAAAGGCAAAAGGCGACGAACAAACGAACGACTTCAACATCAATACAATGTATTGATGTAAACGGCAAAGTTTCGCTTTCGGCGGTCCTGGTACTACGAGTACACTAGCCCAGGTGAATCCCAATCCATCCAATCCCAGAGTTTGATCAACATGATTACGAAAAATGCAACAACCGCCGCCGCTGGGATCTCCTCTCTTTTCTTTTCGTGGCTGCTCCCCGAAAAAGAACTGGACTTGTCGTGAACGAACTTGAACTTGATCCCAGCCCGCCATCATGGAACCCAAACCAAGACCCAATCAACGGATGGCAATTGGCTCCAGCTTGGCTGCACTGGCACGCTCACGCGGAAAGCTGGTACCTGCGCCGGGCGGTACCCACGCCGCGCAGGCATCACGCGGTGCGCGCAAGGTACCTCGGGGCCGTGGGTACATTTGGGTTTGGTCCAGCGGCGCTACGCAGGTGCTAAGGTGACGCCTTTTTTGCCTGGGTCTGGGTCTGGTTGTGTCTGGGTCCTTGGGAGAGTCCACTTTCACTCGACCAAGTACCTAAGAAAACGGAGCACAGTACATTTGCAGGGAGCGTCACCGAGGGCGAAAACAGCCCAGTCTTGGAGCCGTTGGGAGGGGAAGGGGGCCCTTTCTTTTTCCCCATGTTCTTTTTTATTTTTCTCGCATCTGAATCTGTGCTTGGACGGTGCCGATGCTTGATTTGTATGGATCGTATACGAGTGGCGCTGCGGACACGACGCATGAGACAGGCGCCATTGCATTACGGGGAGGATACGAGTCTGTTGGACGGAGCTGGTAGCGGTACAGTACAAGTACAGATCCATTACTCTCAGAGGGATCAATACTTGGCCTGCAAATGTACGGAGTACTCGTACCCATCACGTTGAGGCTCCCCCTGTATGTGTTTAAACCACACCAAGTTCATTCGCCCATCCATCCAATCCACCCAGTTGGTGCTCAAACGGCGCTGGATGGATGGATCCCTGTCGGTGCGTCGAGATATTAATCTGTTCGAGGATAGGATGGATGCCTCACCTCACCACTTGTGTGCGTGCATGCACAGGTACGGGAATAGCAGGTATGGATAGAGTACTACTAGGTAACAAGTATCAGTACAGCTCCAGAGCGTCAACAGCTAAACGACTCGAGTCACTTCTACTGTAGCGCCAACCTCAGTAGCAGCGCCGTGGCTCGTCTGAATCCATCAAATGCTTCCACCCTCAAAAGTCATTTGATGTTCCAGGCTGAGCCCATCAAATGGATGCCCGTACTCAACTTTTCGCTACGTGCCGCCACAGAGGTAGCTCCAGCCCAGCGTGTACCTTTTTGCGGGGTTCCTCTGACAGTCTGCCAACCTGCCGCCAGCACCGACGGCCAAGGTACCGCGCCGCCTGGCTGTACCAGAACCAGCACCAGCACTGTACTCGAACCTGGAAGTGATGGAAGCGCTACAGTGCTTGTACCTGCTGAGCTGGGAGGGTCACGCCGACGGTGGGCAGCAAGTTTCCATGTCTGTCCCCTGCAGCAGACCAGAACCAGACCAGTTGAGACCAGACCAGGGACCGTTTTCAAGGGAATCCCGCACCTGCACCCCTTCCAGCGCTGGCCTCTAGCGGGCGAGGAGCCCATGGAGCCACATCCCTGCTGAGCCCAGCTGACACAGCGCCTGGAACTGGAACTGGAACCGGAACACCCGCTCGTCTCTCCATCTCAATCATCAACGGTGCGCTCATCAATGTCAATCAATCACCGTCTCCCCTTCTATTCGGTTCACTTCCTTTTCGCCGCAAAGGAGAACAAAGAGGGGCGGCCCTTTTTATTTTGGGGGCGTTTTCTTGCTCAAGTCCCTGTCCCCATATCTCCAGTAGTATAACATCTTTTGCCCTTGATAATGTCCTCAAATGCTTAATAGTGGCACCCCGGGCGACCCCCTGCAAAGCCCACAAGCGCTTCAATATCACAGAGCCGAAGCGTGTCTGTTCTGGTCTGGTCTGGTGCTAAACCGCGAAGTGCCATGGCCATGGGGATGAGCAAATACGGACGGACATGCTCTGGAGACTTGGATGGAGACTTTAGAAAAATGCAAGGCGGCTAGTGCCAAGTAAGTTGCAGGCCACGGCATGGGGGACAAAGAGACAAAGAGGCGACACGGTTTTTTCTTGTCTCGGTGGGCATGATTGATTCGCCATTGCGTCGCTCTGACCGAGGTCATTCATCATTTTCTGCTGCGCCCGAAAATAGGGAGATGACGGCGTCTCAAATCATGGCAATTGCGTAACATGAATAATAAAAATAATCAATAACATAACAAAGAAAACGAGTAAGGGCGGCGTTGCCGGAGGGGGAACTTTCATTTTTTGCCTCACGAAAATTGGCAGTGTCATCAAATCTACTTGTTGCCAATCTGCAAAGTTCGACCTGCTTGCTAGTCCCCTCGATGTATTTCGCTTTTCCGGGCCTAAAAAACTAACGCACTTTAAAGGTGTCCATTTCGCCGCTTTTTTCGATAGGCCAGGCGCGAAAAAAAAAGAGGTGCAAACACGGTCCTGGATCCCCGGCTTGGCCCATTTCGTACGGCACGCGCAGGGCCCAGACAAAGAGGAGGAGGGGGAAAGAAGGCAAAAAATGAAGAGAATAGTCGCGAAAATAAAAAAGGGTCCATGTGTTAGCGAGGTGTCAACTGCGTCGTCCAATGTACTTTATTCACGATGGCGGGTGTTATACAGCTACAGGTATCGTATCTACTTGTATGGCATCACAGTAAAGCTGTACAGTGATTTATCCCGGTTGCACAGTTGGCGAATACATGTGCTCTGGAATAATACGACACTGCCGTTGGCCAACAGAAAAAGAAGCAGTGCCGGAAACAAACACCAGCAAACAATCAACGACACGACACTCGGAGTCTCGTATGTACTTTGCAGCTCCACTTGGAAATGGCCTCGCTCGCTACTAAGCAACGGGCTCAGGTCGTGTTCCGCGCCTCCATCCGATGGGCCAAAAGAACCTAGGACGGATGACGGCTGTGCAAGCATCATCAATATCGTACTGTACTCGTTACATGGCCATACCAGCAATGCCTAAAACGAGAACTACATACTCGTCTATAATAAATGATGCCCGTCTTGATCTAGTGCACCATCGCGAAAAGAAAAAGCTTCGTGGGCCACTTACAGCGTCTCCGCGGCTTGGCTTGGGCTTGAATCACGAGGCTCTGACCGGCCACTGCACTGTACCGTACAGGACAAGTCAGTCAGTCTACTGCCTACCTGCTCGTACACGCACAGGCAGGCATGCGTGAGTGATACCCACTCCGTCTGGATGGATGACTTTTGAAATCGATCCCCCGATCCGCGTCAGCCAGCCCCTGCGTGGAGCGGATACAAAAGCATAGCGCCAGGGCTTGCGGTTTGCTGATGACATGGACCAAGACAGACCAAGAGGTAGCTGTAGCTGTAGCCTTGCATCGTGTGAGAGGGTACCTTTATTGTTTGCTTTGGTTTTCATTGCAAGAACTCATTCGACGATGAAATCTATATTGCTTTTGTGCAACCGTATAACGAGCCGCTTGCAAAAACACGGCAGCAAATACTACTGCGTAGACCTAGCATTTTCTCATATCTCAAGGTTAAGTGCTCGCATGCAACGACGGCTAGCCCAACACTGTTCCGAAAAGGGACGGCGATGCTACAAGGTGCTAGGGAGGGGGCCAAACCAGTAGCGCTGAATGAGACATTGAACCAAAAAAGAAGACGAAGAAAAGAAGAAAGACGTTTTGAATCAAACGGGGGCCCAGGCCAGGGCATCATCTTCTCTCTTTCCCCCTCTGCACGCATGCACGCGCGGGAGAGACACCCCCTTTGATATCATCAGCCTACTGCAGTCCTTGTATAAGTTCTGTGCCTGCAATAAGAGACAACATGTTGCAACGATGCATAGAGCGCAACTTTGGCACATGAAAGTTAGCCTCAACGTATCTTTGTGCTTTTCCTTTTTCCCTCCGTGTTTCTTATTTCTTTTCTTTTTTTCGTTCACTATTGCTGCTGCATATCCTCTCGTGTAAATAGAATGCCGGGCTCACACCCCTTGTGCTTGGGCTTTGTATTCCCTTTCTTTTCTTCCCCCACCCCTCCCCCTTGGAACCTTGTGAAGAAGGCGGGAAGAGCTGAAAAGGGCCGCGTACCGTGCATGTCATTGGATTTGATTGGAGGAAGGGGGCGCGGAAAGAGGCCTACACAGAGGACAAAGAGACGGAACAGCGTGCTGGTTTTGTACATATCATTTGATTGCATTTTGTTTCTTTTCTAGACGATGCCGGATTTCATTTCACGTCACTATTATGACACGCTAAGCAAGGCGACAAATGTGTGTACTTGTGCGGTATTGAAGTTAGCATGAGGATTAGCAGTGTCGAAACTCATGCATGTCTCAGGTCCTCTCTGGCCTTCCATGTTAGCCACAGTGGCCGGCCCTGTACATGTACATGTACTAGCCGGATGGATTACCATCATCCAACTAGACGTCTAATAATAGCCGCCATGGACGAAGAACCTTGAAGATAATATCTCTTGGCTTTTTCTTCCCTTTCTTTTTCCTTCCTTTTTCGAGGGAGAGCGGAAAAGCAAGGTAAGGTACATGCTCCTACTGTACAGTAGAACTTAGTCCCAGAGCCGCCAGCATACCAGCATGCCATCGTATCCGATTCGCATCCATGGTTTGAATCTCTGGAGCCCTGGGGGGATCCATCTGATCCATATCAGTCAAGTCGCCCGTTGGGTCTTGTCTGCGCGAGACTCTAGACCCAGCCGACGGGCATGCACCTGTCTGAATGCGACCAAAACCCATTACGCTAAGGCACCCGCAATGAAATGGACTATCAGTTAAACCTTTTCGTATGAGTACTTGGCACGAGAAAACAAGCAGCTCATCATAAGTTACTCGTACTAAATAGCTGGTCAATATCACCGAGTACGAGTACATTACGACGGTGATGTGTAAATCACTGCACCGGGCAGGCATGGTCCAGGCCCACCAAGTGCGGCGCCGTGGTATCAAAAAGAAAAGCCTGCTTTGGGTTTGTCTGGTCCACCTGGAGATGATACACTCATATCTTCTCGGTCTCCATCGCAACAGGGCTCTGGGTTGATCAGCGGGAACAAACGCAGGAGAAGATGCAAATGGACTACGTCAAAGACTCTCGTTTATTACCCCCTTTGACTCACACACACACACGCAGACACACGCACGCCCCTCTCTCAGTGCTCTCTCGTCTATGTAACTTGATATGGGGAACGCGCCCATCATTTTTTGCTTCTGAATGCGACAAAAAGGACGGACGGTACAGGTACATGTACGATGCTGGACTGGGTGTATGCATGGCGTCTTGCGTAAGACATTTTTGGGGGAGATGCTAGGCCTCCCCCGTTGTAAGAAAAATAGTATGGAAAAAAATAAACCGTTTTATCTAGCGGCACAGCGAATCAGACTGCGCCCTTTTGGGGTGAAGAAGAGGGGGAAGGAGAAATAAGAGACAAAAAAAAAAAAAGAGACATCGGCCCTTGTTCGTTGTACACAGGGCTGGTACATGTTAAAAAACTACTACTACGAGGGAAGAATCCCGCATTATGGAAGACAGAAGCGGGAAATGGGCACTAGTATTTTGCCCTGTCCCAAGCCCAAGCATATTAACACATAGACGAAGAGGAGAGTGGCGTGGCAATTTGCGGCGTCGTATGTGATAGTGCGAAGCTGTGCTTTGTAACAGAAAACAGCACATTACCGTTAGGTATTGTAGCATCGACCGCTCGTTTACGGCATGTATTCAGCAGATTGCATGCAACTCAGATGCGCGAGCGTGGGGGCTAGAAGCAGGGGAGATTGAAAAGGGTTAAGAGAAGGCGTCACATCTTATTTTCTTTGGCCTCTGCTTCGCCCATATTGATACGTGTACGAGTACGCTTCTGCTCGTATGTATACGGGAGGTGTTATCCCCAACTAAATATAAATGCTACGGTGGGCGAGGCGAGTTGCTGCAAGATGCAACGGTGGGAGAAGGTACATGCATCATGTATGGGTTATCTGTCTGTATATGTGCGTGCGCGTGTGTGAGTGTGTGTGTGAATTCAAGCCGTCAGGTGGCTTCTATTGCCGGCATGGCTTTATTTCGCTTCACCTGTGCGTCGTCGACGTGTAATTCTTACCCCGTACTTCGTACAGTAGATGCGACATCTACTAAGCTGGTGACAAGGGGCATATACACGGCCAGGTAGACAAGACAGACAAAACTGCATTTTGCATTCCGCCTTCTTCGAAAAATACCAAGTGGCATGGCTTGCGGCAGCAGCCTCTTTCAGACAAGACGACAAAACTCCCTTTGAAGTCCTAGCAGGGGTCCTTTATTGGCTGCCAGGCCCTGATCCAGGCAGGTTCCCGCAAATCGTCCCAGCCGGCGGACCAGGGGGATCCTCTAAACCATCAAAACGTGGTCTGGAACTGAATTGCCTTTTTTCTTCTTGGCTTTGCTTTGCTTTTACCCGCTTCATGCTTTTTAGTCTCAGTCCCGTTGTTAGGGTAATGGACAAGCAGGGCAGTTTCATTCCTTTGCAATGCCGAAGCGTGATACGTGTGGACTTGTACTCATACTTCTTCTCCCTCTCTTCAAGGATCTAAAGCGTAATCTCGCTGATTAGCGAAAACTAGTCGTCTTCTGGCACAGTTGTTGCCGTTTGGAAAGAGAAAGGGTAGCGTGTTTCGTGTGCAAATGAAAATGGAACACGGATGCCATGTCTCGGCCCGTTGGGGAGATGCGAAGCTGGATATGCCAGAAGCATATGTGGGAGGTTGCCTGCACTACGGGAGCACCTTGCTTTACCTTGCCAACCTAATACCTAGTAGGGAGCAATCGTGTGCTAAGATGCTTTGAAGCGAGGAATGAATGCCAATCAATACCCAGGGCGCCATGTCTCATAGTTTCAACGCCGAGCGTGTTCCGTATCAAGCGCAAAATAGCAACCAACAGCCACCAGGACTGTGTACAAAGTGGCCCTGCGCACGACGCCAAGGTGGACAGGCCGTGCCCCAAAAAAGGTCATTGCTCGTCCCGGGCATGGGCACAGAGTAGCATCCAAAGGCTATACGGAGCACAAGGCGTCATGCTGCTGACCAGGTTTCCGGGCGCAGGTGGTAACAGCAACGTCCGGCCATAGCTGAAGCTGATGGTGCCAGGCTCTCCCGAGGTGGGAATGACTTTGTGTATAAGCCGCTTGCGAATCAAAGACGGGTGTCATGACTTGGACGAAATCTTGACGCCGGCCTCAGAGACGTGATGAGCGCACCATCAACGTTCCATCAAGACAAGATGGCTTGATCGCTAATAACAGAAGAAAACATATCATCGACGAGTTTCCTGTTGTCAGTATCAAAACCCCGTTCGCTTAATACTTTTTTTAGTCACCAAGCTACTATTCGATCAAGCAAGTCTCCTCAGACACCCAATCACAGCCCAAAACGCACCCAAGGAGGGGGCGTGCGAGGCGGCTGCTTGAAGACGGCGACTTGCTGTGGGTGTGCGAGGTACGAGTACATCGGAGGATAGCAGAAAGCAGAGGCTCAACGTCAGCCATGTTCGGCCGTGTTGCGGAATCGGGAGTACCAGTGCCCGCAAAAAGAAAAAACGCGTGAGCAGTGGCTGGCTGTTGAGTGATGCATGTATGAGAATGGGCATTGATTGCCATCGTGGGTAGCGTATGATCCGAAGAGTAGATGCGGCTTGCTAAGGTGCGGTCACAGTGTGACGCCCAGCGCCCCAAGCCCCCAGCCTCAGCCGTTTGTGTGCCTTTTTACACCCAGCTTATTAGCTTCAAGTCATCAACCGTGAGTGCTAAATCAGCCGGTCCACAGCCAACAAAGGCCCAAAAACACAACCGAAAGGCGGCCTGATCCCTTCATGTTCGTTCTCGTCAGGCGCAGCGGGATGGCCTAGGCGAGGGCGTATGATTCTCTCAAGGCTCGCCCTGTACGACGACTCGTGCTGAAAAGCCATGATTGTGAGGCGGCGTCACTCGTCCTCTTGTCTGCTTATGAACAGGGAAAATGCTTGGCTCTGATGGAGTGGCTCCGATTGCGTGAATCGCTCGGTGGCGGCGTGCGTCAATGTCTCATACGGGCATCCACCAAAGAAAAGAAGCCAAAACAAATTTTGCGCAAGGACGAAGTTCGGCAAAGGCAAGAGGGGGAGGAGAAAAAGGAAGTTTTCGTGGCTCGGCGGCAGCCATCCAATTCCAGCCAGCCATTATTACCGAGAGATGGTTGTTCAGGTGGCCCCAAGCATCGAATCACAGGCACAAAGAGGGCCGGTCCACTAATGCTGCTCCATACCTCTCCGGCCTACCTGGTCAGAGGAGGGAAAATCAACAAATAATGGGCAATAGCGTGTGCCGGCTTCTCACGACATACATCCAGAGTACAGCACTGTGTGGAGTCCCGGAGAGCAGGTTGTTTGCATTGTTCTTGTTCGAGTCCGACGGTAACAGGCGTCCGTCCGCTGAGGCGAAAAGACGACGCTTCCGGTTGCATTCACTTCGTCCAAGACGGCGTCAGAAAGCGGAGTGGAGATGGATAGTCCAGGAGTTCCTTTTCCTGTCCGAGACCCTGCTGTTGGACCTCAACCTGGCACAAGCAGAGAGCGGCGCTAAAGATAGTTTTGTTTGCCTTTTGCCTTGGCGCAAGACGCGGAGGCCAATATTTGCCCAGGTAGCATTCGGATCAACTCATTCAGTGCGTGCTCGGCCGTGATGATGGAATCCTTGCCCACTCAGCACATCCGACGCCAGCACCGGATGGATCCCCCTGATGGCTAGACTCAGCCGTGTTTAAAGAGGCTGCATGTTGTGGTGAATCCTGTGATGGCTGTTGAGAGAACCTTGGCCCGTAGCCGAGGGCCTTGGGCTGGACAGTATGAGTAGAGCAGTGGCCGGGGAGGGATTAGCCGCGCCTGGAATTGCACTTCTTTGCCTTAGGTTTCCAAGGCTGAGTACTCACTCGTGCTCGTAAGTGAGCATCACAAGCCGCATCTTGTCTGTGCTATATCTCGTATGGCTTGGTGGCAGCAGCTTGTTTCAAAGCGACCCAACGGCCTGTTGCAACTGCTCAAGTTTCGGGCTCCTCGGCTGTGACCTCGGCGACACGCATGCTGCGTTGACTCTTTTCTTCTTCGCTTGTGATTTTGATGCCTAGCCCCCTTGTGCTCTAACCTTGACACCAGACGCTTGTTAGCACCTTGCATTCGGCGTTCCACAATCACGGGAAGCCTGAGTAATACAGACCTCAGGCTTGGTATCCGTATACTAGATGGTGTACTGTAGCACTGCACCGCACTGCACTGCAAGTACGGAGACGGAGACTCCATCTCCATACTCCATACTCCATACCAATGTACTCTACTTGCTGCACTCCGTAGCCGTACGTCCGCACGCACATTAACTCGAGTTAGTCCAGTGGAATGCTCTGCACGATGGCCACCGGCCCACCTCGAAACTAGCTGTTCTGCGGCCGTGTGATTGGACGATCATTGTCGATTTTGCAGTCGGTCATGGCTAGTGTAAGAGTGTGAGAGAAGAGGAGAGTCATATTGTTCGCCATCATATCATATCTTATCAGCGTAGGCGAGTGTTTTTGGTGTTTGTTTTAGAGGTACCTCGCCATATCGCTATTGCACTGCTAAAGATCAAGTACACGCATACCTCTGTCGGATCGCAACCTGAGCATCCAGGCATCCAGGAATAGATACAGACTGACCGCCCAGATCGACAAAACACATGGAATACAATATAATTCAACACGAACGTACAGCATCGTACTCGTACAGAAACCAGTAAGCCCATCCAACCATGTCTCTCACGATATGATATCAATGCATATTCGTCATCACGATTCTCCTCATCCCAGCATCTGTCGCGCACAGGACCCAAAAGCGGGCCAGGGCTCCATCGTCAATCAGCCTCGATCCTTCTGGCGTCAAGCTAGAGGCGCTCGACGGAGCACCCATGGCCTCGTACGACTGCCAGCATTGCTGTACTGTATCAACAAGGTGCTGGGCGATACGGAATACGGAATACAGGGAACAGGGACGGGCTCGAGATAGGTATGCTGCTGGATAGGACATTGCGAAGAATGCCCGTTGCAAGCCGTCTCCGATTCGAGCTGGTGATTTGATGATACGGCATGCCATGCCACTCACGCACTCGCTTTGCCTTGCCACGCTTTACTAATCCCGTCGAAACAGGCACGAGTACTCGTACATACTTGTGCCCTTGTTGCTCTCCCTCTCGCGCATTGGCCGTCGGTGTCAGGCGACAGTGTGACGCCCTTGTCCTCATCCCACCACCCGATCCAACATTAATCTACTTTTACGGAGTACTTGCACGCCTTCAAAGCTTCAAAGGGAAAAGGCCTTGTCGAACAACCCGAACCCACTCCACGGCCCAGCAGCTGCTTGTTAGTTGATCGCTGGCCTATCCTAGGCGACGCCACGAAAACTGACTTGGACGCCCCAAGACAAATGGTCGGCCGCAGCAGACATGTACGAGTACTCGTTACCGTACGGTACCGGGGGCCGCGACGGTCCATGCACACCATCAGGTGCGTCGAAGCGCTTGTATGTACTTTGCACCACTAGCTAGCACCAGCAAAGATCATGGCATCACTCGGCGCCTGGCTCTGCTTCCAGGTATGACAAGGGTCATCACTTTCTGTTTGGACGGTGCCGTCACTCACCTCCTGAGCTGCTGCCAACGAGGCACGGGAGTGTACTTGTACTTGTCTACTTGGACACATTAGCCTCATGCTGCTTTCAGGGGGACCGTCATAAGCCGCAAAAGAAAAACTGCCCAGATGCCACTGGAATCGAGTGTCATATGGGGTGCACGCACGCCTTACAGGTAGGTGGTATGTATGGTTATGGTATGGATGCTTGCCATACGGAGTACCTTCTTCTTGCAAAGCGTGAGATAAGTGCTACAGCAAGGTAGTATGCAATATGAGAATGCGGTCCCCTCTTTGGCAGCTCAACTTGACTGGTCCAGAAGCAGCCCCCTTTAGCTTGGGACATGGCGTCCAAAGTTGCTTTCCACCTCTGTTGCCTCATCTTTTTCTTTTCTCATTTGCTCACATTCTTCGCGGTTTCCTCTCGCAGCCGGGGTTACATCAGCTGCGAAGCGGCAACCAAATGGCAACGCCCGTTAGTCTGGGCCGAGCATCACTGCGCCCGGTCCGCAACGAGATTAGCCCTGTTTCTCATCATTTCAATTTCTGTATGCCGTGTCATGCCCTTCCCTCGCCGTCGACGATGGTGATCCCTTTCTGACCTCCTTAACCTGCCACCCCTCCCTGAAACTGAGAAAAAGGAACAATCCGCGGCTTGATCGGACGCAGCTGAGGCTCCCCGCCTTCGCCTTGGGCCGCGTCTCTTACCTTGGCCCCCGGCCACTTCACGTTCCGGTGGCACGGCGGAGGGCCGGATGACGGTTCCCTACTCACTTTAGGCTTAGACGCCTTCATCATGACGGGCAAATCCAACAGGTTTAATCGAAGTGCCACCTTGGGTTCCACAAACTGACCAAGTTCCGGGCTATGCATGTCCTTGCTGCACTAACATCAACCTCCTTTACCCGGGCGGTTCTCTCATTCTCAAACCCCATCAGCGCCATAGTTCAGCGGCTCTCAATGAATCCTGTGCTGTACAAGTTTCAGTGAAAGTCAACCCTCGTTCCGTCATGAGCCTAAAAATGCCTGCTTCTCAGCCAAGGTCCACTGGCTGATAAATAAGCCAATCTTACATACGCCTCAGCGTTAGGCCTCTTTTATATCTCGGGTATCGGATTATACACCAGATTTGGCATATTGGCGTCTGGGTTATTTTCGCAGGCATGGCAAAAGTAGCTCCTTGGAGGCACGGTCTTGTCAAAAGCACAGTCGGTTTTTCTCAGTGACAGCATGGGATCGCGATCCTCTGGTCTGGTCTGGCTGCCTGATTGGTACAGCCTCCGTCTGTTCGCTGCTGGATCATCCCACTGCCTTTGTTCAGGATATCTAGATGGAGCAAACACGGCATAGCAAAGCCGGTTACAGGAGCGGGATTTCGCTGCAGGGTGGGCGCCAAACCCCTCACCAGGCTTGGTGATCCTTTGATAGTCGCACCATGTCGGGTCCCTGATGACGACCACGGCCAAAATGGGACGCTGCTGTGCAAGATGAGCTCGGGTCTAAGACGTACCGGAGTAGAGACGAGATGCCTATGTATGGAGACTGCGAAACAGTCCATTCGTCAGCACCAGCGATATCTTCATTTTTCTCCTATAGCCATGTGATTCAACCTGGATATAGGCCACGTAGCAGGCCTTCCTCGATTTCCGTCGCGATGCGAAGGTCCAGCGGTTCGTCGGCTGCTTTGCTTGGCAGCCTGCTCGGCTCTCGGAGACCGATGAGGGGAGAAAGGGCATTATAACGCCATCGACTATGCCGATGATCACGACAGTCCAATCTCCAACACGCGCTATGGCACGCTCTCTCTCCGCACTCTTTCTCGGAGACCGAAGATAGTTCAAGACGGCTATGACTCTTAAGATGAGGAGTCGTGAGCGATTCTTTCGTCAACGCCAACACATCGAACATTGGGTGATTCTTTTTGATAGTACATCGTGAAGTTTCTAGATCTACATTTGGCCACCACGCTTTGATCAAAATGACCAAGACAACCACCGCAGCCCTCTATCCCAACGCAAAGGTAGCCGCCGAGGTGGGGACATACTCTGAGCAGAATTCAACCTCGTTGCCAAAGAACCTCATTGAATATCATGACTCCATAGTGGAAAGCCGTTCGGACTCGGATTATATGGTATCGAGTTTGCAAGCACAGAGCCTTGCCTTTTTTGCCAGAGCCTTTGGCGCCAAGCGGATTCTTGAGATTGGCTCTTATGTCGGCTTCTCTGCGCTCGTTTGGGCACATGCCGTTGGCCAAGATGGCAAAGTGACGGGTCTTGAATTCTCGGATGAATATGCCAAGATTGCAAACGAGGCTTTTGAGAAGCAGGGTGTGAAGAATGTGGAAATCATCGTGGGAGATGCACTCCAAACGNNNATCAACTACTCACTTCTACCGTTTCTTTCATCTTTATCAAGAGCTTTGTTCATGAGCAAGACTAACAAAGAGATGAAGCTTTCGACTTTGAAACCCGAGGAGCCGTATGACTTGATATTCATTGATGCTCAGAAATCAGGCTATCCCGACTATCTCAGGGATATTCTAGCCGGCTCTCAGCCTGGTTCAACTACACGGCTCCTTCGCCCTGGAGGCATCATCATTGCAGATAACGTCCTCCGGCGTGCACTAGTAGCCGATGGGAGTGAGGAGAATCCAAATTGGGGATTGCAGCGACACGTGAAAACTGCCGAAGATGACCTTACGGCTCTTCGCAAGTTCAATGCAGCGTTGGCAAACGATGAACGGCTCGAGGCACTCCTCCTGCCAGTGTTTGACGGCGTCGGTTTTGCGAGACTACTCGATTGATTGGAACTCGGGCTCTATGTACAACGTTCCATGAGTAGGATGGAGCCGCCAATATAGGACCAAACTTGGACCCTTGTTGGCAAGGATCCCGTTGACTATAGGTATCGTGTAGCTTCTGCTGCAAGAGACGGCGCAGAGTCAGCTACGAATATAGACAAAGTTGCCCACGGGCTGAGCTTCAATCTAAGGATATTATCTCTCAAAATGACATCTTGGCCGGCTCTCGCTGAACCAACTCCGTACCGTGGGGGTGATGGCAAGGCTTTCCTAAGCCGGTCCAAGGCGCCCTCCGACTGTGGACATGGCAGGCGGATGCTCAAGGGAACTTTGCTGTTGTTGCGTAAGTGAGTGTAGTCAAGTGAGGTTATTCTTAGGACCGACAACCGTCATAACACGGAGTTTTCGTCGTGATAATACTCCGCATGGGTACGAGTAATTGCATACCATGTAAGACCGATTTTCGATTCCTAGGGGCCGCTTATTCCTGTCCGCTCTTCCCCTAGTGGGCCCCCGATCAGGTCAGAGGCAAGTCATTCCGGTGTGGCGGCGACGAAGGACAAGGATCTCTGCTTGGTCTTTTTGCGAATCGTGAATGGCAAGATGTCATTGATATGGGGAACAACTTGCTGACCCTGCTATTTCCTGTGAGTGGGTTGGTTGGGTGCTAATCGGTAGGCGACAGCGGATCGAGGCAAAAAGCTGCGGTTAATAAGAAACGACTCACTTGCATGGCTACCGTCTTTGAGGGAAGAGGGGGGCGTGGAATGGAGTTTGTTAAGCTATTTCGGTTTGGTGATCTACGGGGATTACGCCTTTGGTTGGGACCGGAGCCGTTGATGGTTGCCTGACGAGTGAGAATTGGTCTTTGTCGATTCGTCGTGTGTTTGGTTGAGATATTTGTGTGTATTAGTTACAAGCAAGCAGGCTTGCTGACGGACAGGGATGGTGCTTGTTGAGAATTCGACGAAATATGCAGGCTATTTATTACTGTATGTCGTCGAGTGCAAAGGTACACGTAAGGTATGTGCGTGTGTGTATGAGTGAGAACTATCATATGGTCTCGGCTTTACAACTATAGAGCATTCGGGACATTATATCGGCCGTGTTACATATTGGAATTGACCTTTTTATTTTTCTCGACCCATTGAGCGAGATACGTTGAATCTCGGCTGATTAATGAGAATGGTTTATCGCTTGAGTTTTGGGTTTGCCTTGTTCTATGGGTAAATTGCTAGTTTGGTGGTAGTTTGCTGGATCTAGTGACTGCTAGGCTGTTTTATTGGAGTTGGGACCGGTTGAATTGATTCAACTGGCTTTTAAGCGTTGGGGAGGAGTCTTGCATAGTAGATACATTTGTGTGGGAATGGAGTGTAATTCTTTCTTTGAAAGAAGGAGAAGATTTTGCTGTGGTTTTGGTGATTCTAGGGTAGCTGGTGATGCCGAAGGAGATGGGATAACGAGTAAGTCTACGTGATTGATATGAGAACTTGTGGGAAAGAATGATGGACTTGTGATGTTTAAACATGTTATCTGCTGTTGCTGTTTTTGTGTTCATCGGATTTTTGTTTGAAAAGTCGGCCATGGGAAGATGTAGAATCGTTGACGTGTAATATAAAAGTGCCATAACTTCACCTTAACAAACATAATAACAAGAAAGAAGAAAAGGGAAACCAAAAAGTAGATAACATCTCACAATAAAAGTGCTCTCAATATCACGCATGCTCTGAATTCATAATGGCTGCATCATACCCCCTATCTAAATGGTCAATATCTTTTCCTTCCTAATGCAATAAAAAGCTAACAACATGCTCCAATGCTCTCAACCGGCTGTCAAACTCGAGTATACGTATATATCAACATCACGGCAATGCTAAATCGTCAGATGCAGGACTGCTCGCCGCAGTGCTCTCTCCCGCCTCCGACTTGGCCACCTCCTCTGCAACCAGGTCCGTCCATCTATCTCCCCCGTANCGCAAAACGTGCTGTGTCGACAGAACATCGCCAAAGTGCCTCTCCCTCCTGGTTGTCCGGCGCTCTCCGCCTTCCAACGCCGAGTAAGCGCTCCTGGTAGTGCGCATTCGCTTCCGTTTGCCGCCCTCGCTGAGGAGGTTGCTCAGCTTTAGTCGTCTCTGCATGAGCTGGTGTTCATATGCCACGATGCCCCGAACCCATGGCGCGACATCAAGGACAATGAGCGCCGTTGTGCGATCGAAAACGGATGGGTCGAGATATGTGGTTGGAGCAACCTTGGGAGCCACAGCGATGGGGTCAAACGCGATGGCAATGTCCATCCTCGTCGTTTGATGAGGATATGATCGGAAGGATGAATCGAGAATTGCAACAGTCTGCTCTTCATCTGCTGGCTTCGAGATTGGCGCCGAGGCTTCATCAAATGTCTCTGTAGGCGAGTCATGCAGCGTTGCACAAGCCAGAGCCGTGATACATGTCGAAATGGCCTTGTCGGGTGCAGCATGATGTATCACAGGTTCGGCATCTAGCAAAGTCTGCCCCAAGATGAAATCATCTCTGATGTGACTTGCGAGCTCGGGTAGTGTTGGGTCGATAGTCTCCTGGAGTTTGACCCCGTAGGCGCCCCCTGAGTAGAGATCCGCACTGCTCATGGCACTGCAAAAGTCATCATATGCCTCCAAATGCCTCAGGGTTGTTATATCTCTCCTTGACTCTGCAGTATTCGTAGCCGGGAATCTCATGTCGACACTGTTGCGCCAATGCCCCATGTCGAGACCCCAAAAGTCCCAAGCTTGCTCCATGGCCTCTTGTTCAGCAGCAAGTCCCCTAGTAGAGACGACCAGGTCTCGACTAATCCATCCCATGCCCCTCTGATAAGTATCTTCACTGATGACTCGTACCACATCGCCGTTCTCGTCAAGGTCGGAGCCTTTGGGCCAGCGAAGATAGAACCAGTCAAACCCGCCCTTGCGGTCGCCAACTCCAATCTGGCACCAGTAATTGAGCTCAGTGATTGTGGCTCTCAAGTCGTGATTGCGAGAGGTATACAAGGCGTCAACAGCTGATCTTTGAAGGGCGTGGCCTTCATTTGCGGCTATAAGGAGGCAGAGATCCACGGCTAGGCTTGAGGGGGCGGGTGAGAAACGAAAGATTCCATGTAGATTCAAGCTCTGCAGGGGCACTAGGCTCTCGTCGTTGCAGGTCATGATGAATGGTCGTTTGGACTGTGCAATGAGACTGGTCAGAGTTGCCCAGAACTGCTTGTCTTCTTCGAAAAGGATGTCGACTTCTTCGAGGAGAATGAGGGATTGCTTTTGACTTTTAGGCGGCGCTTTCGCCTCTTTCTCGACGCTCTCTCCAGGCTGCTTTGCTCGTTGCGGCTTCGTCGGCTGTATCGTCGCCTTTGGTTTGAAAAACGATGTCATCATGCCTTGCTTCCCAGAGTTGATATCGTTGGCCACCTCTTCTGGATCGATCGCAGTGGATTCGGCTCGATTGTGCTGCACCAAGTGATTGCGTGTCATGTCGCCAACCTTTTCCAGAATATCCTTGCCGCTCCGTCGACTACCAGCGTTGATTTCGAAAATCTCAAAATCCAGCTCCTTTGCAACCGCGTAGACTGCTGCTGTCTTGCCGCTTCCATGGGGTCCGCTTAGGACGATGGCATTTGTAAGACGGCCCTGCTCTTTGCTGCCCTTTCCCGCCATACTGATACTGCGCATCACAGACCTCTTGAGCAGCGCCGGGCCAGGCAACGCAGCCCAGTCCTCGTCGGTATCGGAGATTTCATCCATCTCAGCGTCCTCCTCTTCACTATCGATGACAAATCCGTCGAGCTTATTCTTCTTTCTCTTTTTCTTCGGCTTCCCCTTGCCCTTGTCGCCTTCTGAACTTGCGGACCCTACAGACTGTACCCTAAGAGCTTGTAGCCAGTCGCTGAGAAGTACTGCCTCCTTTCCAGGCTGTAATACTTGGGCAGCTGTGACTGGGGCGTATTTTTGAATCCAAGCGCTGCCTTCACACTGTGATCTATCAAAAGCCGAAAGTTGTGTTTCCAAGGTCCTGTAGAGGCGACTGATGGCGGGGTGGGTTTTGGAGTGTTGCTGAATTGCAAGTTCGTCGACGCCGAGATTACTCTCATCGTAGTTGGAATGATTGGTAATGTGACTCTGTAATTGTGGTCGGATTCGTTTTTGGAGTTTTCGGCCGCTTTCAAAGTGTCTCTGGGGTAAGCGTAGTTCAGGAGGCGCTGGTAAGAAGTTGTTGTCGTCCTTAGGAAGACTGTGACGCATCCCCGTCATGTCTAACCCATCTACAAGATGCCGCAGCACAGACTCATGGGGAGCAATAGAGACAGCCACCCTTTTTGACCTCCTGTATCCTATTCCAGATTCCCGAGCAGTCGCCCTCATGTATGGGAAATCGGCATCCCGCACATGAACCATCCCACGAGCTGGCCACAGTGGATACATGGCACCGGGGACCTTGGTACCGCCGGATTTAATGCCAAACTGGATGGCTTTTCCCGAAGAAAAGAGGTTCCTGGGTTTCTTTGGTGAGACCGGCGTAGACATAAACACACTGCTCTTGTGGCTGAAGAATTTCTTGGTCGAATCACCCGGTGTGCCGACATCAGATTGCGGTTTCGGTTTGCCCATGAAGAATGGGTGTGTGGATTTTGATTTTTCAACTGTCCCGCTTCCCTGCTCTTGTCTGGGCTGAGTACTTTTGCGTTTGCTCGGCTCAGGCGACAAGTTCAACCTTCCTTCGAGTATCCCAGTAATCTTGTCGCTCATATTCTTTCGATGCTCATCGTCCCGTCCATATCTGATTGTGACAATGCGGCTCGGCTTGCTTGTCGCTTTTGGCTTTGGAGGCGAGCCTAGTGTTCCAGTTTTTGGGTTGAACATGAGAACTTTCTTTGACTGCATAGGAACGGGCGTCTGGTCTCGTAGAGAATTAGGAGGGGTNTGCGGGGGCTCGGCTTTGCTCAATGTCTGGAGAGCCGTCTCATTGAGCTGCCCTGGGGTCACTTCGCCGAGCGTTGACACGGGAAAGTCGGTAGCCAGTTGGCCAGGCGTGGGTTCGCTTGCGGATACGACATCTTGGCCAGGTCTGTTGAGATGGCTCAAAATAGCTCCATTGAGTGTCTGCTTTGCAGGCTTCCTCCCCCGGCGAGACTTCTTGGCTTCGGGATCGTCGTGGGCCAGAGGAGTGTCTGTCCTTCGTCGCTTTCGTTTGGGGCCTTCGGTGGTATTTGTAGGGAGATCGTCGGATTCAGGCCGCATAGACTCTACAGGTAACGGTGCTGGAGGAACAATAGGCTGATCGATATCGGCCTTGGTGAAGAAGGGATGAAGCTTCTTGGACGACGGTTCGCCATCTTCTCCCTGCACCATTGTAACGACCTGGACCGGTCCCATTGATCCGAGTGTGTCTGTGCAGGAGAAGAGCTGCATTAGCACAGGTGATAGCTTCAGCGTCTTGTTCATCCCTACCTTTATTTCGACATGAAGCTGCTGATTGGAAGAATTGCACGATATCTATAGCAACACAGAGGAGGAGGAAGACCAAAGAAGAAGGAGATAAGGATAAGATAGCCGACGCTGTAAATGCAGAATATTCAAGTTCCTCCAAGCCTCACCAATGTCCCAACTGCAAATCTATCGTCAAGCCTTCATCGAGAACAAAAGACTCGCGTTGTCGATTCTGGAGCCCTTGGACGCGTCCATCCTCCATTTACGCGTGCACTTTCCAAAGTGACAGGGATCTTGTAGATTCGCGCCACTCTCGCCCCGCCACAGCACTTACCTAAGCACGCCCCACTACGGATTTTTGCAAAGCCGCCAACTTTTTTTTTTTTATCTATCGAGATAGCTTCTATCGCTGGAGTCGCAAAACACTAAGCAGCAAACTTGAAGCCTTCAAGCCAGCAGCAAAATCACCATGGCTTCCGAATACAGAATACACAAGCCTTACGTGCTGGCAACGCTGCCGAAGCCTCTGGATCACACAAAGGGAAACATTGTCGCCAGAGAAGTCTATGGCCAGCGGGACGGCCAGAAGAAGCGAAAGCGAACAGAGCTTGTGGTGGGCGTTGATGGAGAGACAACCAGCATCTACGATGTATGTGGACTGTTTGAGTTGCCAATGGAAATGTGCNNNTTATGTACTGTCCCCGCATCAAGATTGATCACCTCATACCCGATTCCACCCCAGGAATCGTTCACTAGCCCTCCTTACTCTGTCAGAGTCCGTCGCAACAACAGCAGCGATGCCCTGCGATACACATTCATAGCAACCACTGACGCTGGGGCTCACAAAATCACTCTCTTCAAAGATGTGGCCCATCGCGACGGAAAGACGACGTCCAACAGCGTATCCCAAGTCTTGAGCACCTCCGCCGTCAAGTATCTTACTTGCTCTTCGCCTTCGAACGAAGCCGCAAACATTGGGGACATTATCGCCGTCTGTGAAGATGGAGAGGTTGTGTGCTTGTCTGGAGAAACTCTGGCTATCCGTTGGTCTTCTTCGTCCAAATCAATGGTTCAGGATCTAGTGGCCGCCAATGTCTCAGACTTTCACGTCGAATATGCCCTCTCGGGGAGCGCTGCCGAATTCAACGAAGGACTGTTCAAGAACCGACCCGAGGTCTTTAGCGCTCTACCCAAGGCTGTTGACTCTCAGTTGGAGCTCGTTGTTCTCATTTCCAAGAGTTTGAGCCAAAACGTAGAGAGCCGGCATTTAATCGTTCTGGCAGCCGTGTCTGGGGACTCATCAGCGTCGGCAGATGTCCAGCACCTAGTCCCCCTCGACATTGTGCCAATCACCTCCATCGCCAGCCAGGAAAATGCCGAGCAGCCCGTTTACCAGGTGGATGTGCAATCCGGTCTTCTCCTTCAGCTTCAAGAGGGTGCCATTGGCGTCTATGACCTGACTGGAGCAGTCCCCAAGCTCAGGTCCACCATTGAGGCAGAGAATGCCCAATCGTTTGCCCGTCTTTTCAAGCCATTTATTCTCGCCTCTTCTCTGAACTCTATTGGTCTGTACAACTACCAGTATCGATCTGTGCACTCCAAGGCTACGCTAGACTGGTCTGAGGTCCCAACTGAAGGCGAGACACCGCGATCATGCCAACTCATCAGCTACCTGCGAAGCCAGGATCTTGTTGTCGCCCTTGTTGAGAACATCCTGGTGACCATTCAGGTCGAGCCGCCAAAGAACTCTGGCAAGCGACGAAAGGAGGGCCTCTTGATCGACTCCATTGGACGAGGCACAGGTCTTGAGATCCCTACCAAGAGGGTTCGATGTGAAGCGGCCGAATTTTCCAAGCTAGTTCCAGGAACGCTCACGGATGACTATCTCACCCAATTCCAGACCGAAACGGAGGCAGCCGATAAACTGCTCGCGAATAATGAGCTTGGCAAATGGGAAGATATCCTGCGCAGCAAGTTTGGTGTGTCCAAAAAGGGCACAGGGCTGACGAACGGGGAGAAGGCAAAGGCTCAGGAAGCCTCTGACTCTCAGGAGTTACCAGAATGGGAATGGTTATCGAGAACACCATATCCGGCGGTGGACCGCAGATGGATCATTTACGCCATCAGCCAGATATTTTCCGTCGACATTAAGGAGGTCAACGATATCACACGGCCTGAGCTGCGTCTCGTCTTGCCTGAGAGCAATGTGACAACATACCTGGTGGTCGCCGGCCACCTCACCCTATCCAACCTGCGAACAGCTTTTAGAGATGAGCTAGCACCCGAAGCGTCAGACAACCGTACCGTGGCGGGCGACTTGATTCGATGCCTCGCGGATGCCGATCTCTCCCTGACCCTGCTTTTGAACTACCTGCAGGCAACAAAGCTAGGCGAAGTCGAACTTTTGCTTGCCATTAGAGCTCTGATGCTCAGCATGGACTTGATTCCCGAGGGAAAGTTGGAGGCCACCAAGCTACTGACAACCGAGCCCCATCAAAGCAACAGCACCGGTACAGACAACAAGGAGGACATTGAGATGGACCTGGATGATTTAGAGCGGAAGATTGCAGTTACAGAGCACTATCTCGGCGATGACTCAAGTAGCCGCTCCCGTGGACTGACACTGGCATTCACCAAGCTGTGGCGTCTGCCTGCAGTTTCTACGGTCAAGGCACTCCGGACGACGGTGTCAACAGACGACATCATGTCGCTCATCTACCTGCTACGAGTGGAGTTGCTACGTGGAGCGTGGACTTCTCTGTACATTGATCCTACCAGCTTTGACTCAGAGGGCAACGAGCCTCCTCCGGATGGTGTCATTGCTCTGATTGCCGACCTCTTGGGCCGATGCCTGGATGCGGTGGGAGCCGGCGGGTGGCTGTTCAATGATGCCATCTCTTGGGCAGACAAGGCCGAGACAAGCGACTTCCTGACTGCCCTACGGCTCGAAGTGACTGCCGCGCTGGAGGGAATCGAAGAAGCCGTCTTCTTGAACGGTATCCTGGGCGAAACCGTGCGATTCGGAAATGCAGTACAGAAGGGCGGTGCAACTAGACAGAATTGGGGCCCGAACAAGCCGATCCTCGTCCACTTAGAGAACCGCGAATCTCGACTGCTGCCGCTTGGCTTGAAGACGAAGCTGCTGCCTACGAGGGAAAAGGTGGTGTCGGGAGGTGAAGTGGTTCAGCGAAGCATTCGAGAAACCGGACACCTGATCAGTCAAAAGGTGGAGGCTTACTCGCTGGAGAAGCTAGCCATTTGAGCCTCTGTTTACTTGATACGCTCTTACATGGTGTGTAAGGAAAAGATTCGGGGGATACGGATGAAGGAATTTCTGTGCGGGTGCTCTAGAAAGGGGAGGGGGATGGCACGGAAGGATTCTGGACTAGTGCGGCTCAGAGGGAAATCGGTAACTGACTTGGGCAAACTAGTCAAATCGGAGAAAATGTGAACCAAAAGAAAAAGTGAGGCAACTAGATGCCTTGCATCCCACGAGGGGAGTGGGATTCTCGGTGAAGGGGAGGGGAGGGGGCCAAAGGGACTTGAAGGAGGGGGGAGATAGTTTCCGACGGCCGGATAGCTGGATAATACCATTGTTTGCGAGAAAGAGATAGATCTGGTATGTAATTGAAACAAGGCAATGGATTTGATTTCCTGCATTGGGTGCTCGTATTCGAATTCGATTAGAGAGACAATGAAGAGAATTATCACATGCAACATTGGAGAGTCAATGGAAAGAAGTATCACATGCCACCGGTGATGAAGCATTTGGCATTTCAAGAGTGCTTGAAGAACGTAGAATGAGGCAGTCATGTATGTGTGACATGCCGCGAGAGCATGTGTCCTATCACGGGCTGAACTGGAATGCATGGACATGGGTAGTTGGGACCTGACGAAGCGGGGAGAAATGGTCTTTGAGCCGGTGCACTAAGTGAAAGCTCGCCTTGAATTGTCCATGTCTGGATGCATCGAGACTTGTTAGGTTAGAGCACGGAACTTGTGGGAGCTGAGCATGAAGATGCATGAAAAATAGGGGGCCAAGGAGTGAGAGAGAGGGGAAGGCTGATTGGTATGTATGAAGCATGGAAGAGGTGAAAAAGCAGGGCTGAAAGATGTCGGTAGACTGCATTAGGATGTAAAGCTGAAAGTTTGAGATGAGACTTGGATGCGAAGTCGGCCTTTGTCTAATGCTAGAAGCCGAACACATGATCTCAAGCCGATAAGAGGACAACAGCTCAATCAATCTAACAAGGCGCAGCTTCTTTTGTGTCTTTTTTCTCGATTGAGAACCGAACACCGGGCTGTTTCGTTTCTGGAGGGTTGCATACTTACAGGTACCCGTACCCGTACCCGTATAATAGGTAAGAAAGAAAGCAGTTTGCAGCAGCCAACGAACCAATTGCGCGACGTTCTTCACGTTGCCTCGAAAGTTGTTTCACCTGCATCGCTGCGGAGTTGCGGAGGGCTCCGAAGAACGAACATGGTTTGATGCAGCAGCACAGCCTCGCTGAGAGACATGCATGGAAGTAAGATTAGCTTAGATGTGTAGATTTCCGAGGCCCGTATCGAGTAGTTGGGCGGTGGGCGGGCATGGGCGAGACAGACACGAAGTGGCGAAATGGAGATGCATTGAATTACCTATTATTAGAGCGGCGATGAAGAGAGAGAAAATTGAAGAAAAAATTGAATGAGACAGGGGAGGATATAGTTTTGGCTGATCTGATGCTGGTTATGGTGATGATGACTGTGTAAAGTAGATGTACTTTAGACTGGGAGACACAGGCAGAATGCTCATCTTGACGTCAATAATTGGAGGGATCAAATTGACTTGTTGCGTCAAGGCTTCTCCCAAGGCTGTCCGTTGGGCCCGAACAGTTCCAGCGTCCACAGCGCTCAAGCCACCAAGCGGTAGGTACCGGGTACCGACTGACTGACTGACTGCTAGGCGAAGTGTTAGTGTTAGTGGTTTCTAGGGGCATCCTCGAGAATGGGCTTCCATCGCCCATCCAGGTGCTAAAGGAACACGACCAAGACATTGAGCACATGCAAATCATGGCTGGCCGTCGACAGGGGTCGGGGATGGCGGGCCAATCCAGCCCTGGAACCCTCCCATCTTTAGGCTCTAGCCCCCTGTAGGGACCTCTTTAAGCCCCAAGCAGCCCCCCTGTGGCCACCCTCTGGTTCCCCCACAGCAGGGAAAGTTGATGGCGGGGCTGGTGGACGACGTCACAGCCCGTGCGGTTTGAAGCCACATGTGCGCTCTTGTGTCTCGAATTTTGGGCACTGCTGATGGGTTGTTTGAGGCGCGTGTGCGAGTCTGTGGCCGGGGCTGGATCGACGGTTGTTGCAGGCGGTGATTTGAGAGTTGTTGTCTGAGGGGGTTTAGGCTTGTGATAGGAGGGGGAGTGTTTGATGCTGGGTGGTTATATTGGGTGCAGTATCGATAAGTGAGTGAGTGACAGTGGTGAAGAGTCATTGAAAATGGTTGCCTTGCCTCTCTCTCTTTTGCCTCCTCCATCTTCCCTCCTCCTCTTTTTGTGACACTCTCTCACACTCTCACTCTAACTCGCTCTACATATATCACATCATAAACTCTTATTTAATCTTTATTTTATTTTCCCTGCATCGGAGATATCGACTATACGAGCCCTTCGATCCCGGAACTTGGAAGCGCATGCTGCGCCATCTCCAGCCCACATCAACCATCGCTGCTGACCAACCAGCAGATCCGCATCACCCAGCCAAGACGCCGCACCTATCCTATCACGAGGACACGCGACAGACGACCATTCTCTGTCATTTCCTGTTAACCTATTATAAGGCTCCGGCTACTGTTTACATAACTGCGGCCTAACGTGACTCTTTATTTTCTCCCAAGAAGCAAAACCAGCTTCTTGTCCAACACTCGACTCCCCAAGACAGCATCAACCATCACATACTCTCATCAAGTTTCCCACTTCGCCACCGCATGGTAGCCCGCATGGTAGCTATGAGCGGTACCTCCGTAGTTCAGCACATCGATGCCGTCGACGCCTTTGCCAGGACCCTTTACGTGCGCACCACCCAGTCAACTGTCCCATNNCTCTCTGGCGACGCCTCTCAGGCCGTTCACAACCTCCACAATGCTCTGCGCGACCTCCGTGTCGAGGCTGCCGATCCGGACTCGCGCCTCAACTCCCCGGACTCTTCCACTTATTTGAAGCAGCTAAACTCCATCGTCAAAGACTCCCAGACGACACTCAAGCAGCTCGAGCTCGTCCTGGACTTGAACAGCAGAGGCGGAGGGCCTTATGCTGATGGCGCTGCCGAGAGCATCAACGCTGTGCAAGTCAAGCTGGTCCACCAAAAGACTGTCATCGATGCCTTTTTGGATCTGCTACAGTCGAGAGACGCTTCTCCTACTCGCCGCCGCCGTGGACCTGGTCTGGAGGCCATCAAGGACAAAGTGGATGCTATTGGGCGTAGACTCTTTCGCCGCGACAGCAACAAGACCAATAGCGGCGATGACAAACTGTGGAAGAAGTTCAAGGCCGAACTTGTCAAGGAGGGGTTCTCATCCAAGGTGCTGGATGAGCATGAGGTATGTCCCCTTACGCGCACACTTGACTCCAGCTTTAACATCTTGNNNTGCAAATACGGCAGAAGCNNNCACAATACAGATATCCTGCGCGCCTACATTCAAGAGATTGAATCCGTGCCATCCATGAAGGACGGCATTCCGCCTACCGTCCGAGGGCTTCTTGAGCTTGATGGAAACTCCGCTCCCAACCCCATGTACGCTCGCCACATGACCTTTCCACCCGTCGCCTACGACAAGACTGCTAGCATGGACACTCAACGACTCATGCCGGATCAACGACCCCATCCATCTCTGGCCCCAGAGCTGTCGTACGACCCTCGTGCCTGTGCTCCAAGCGAGAATGATGGCAACATTGCGAAATCCTTTGACTTCATCGCCACACGAGATCTACTGCTGATGGATTCACTCAGCTCGGACATGACTGGCCTCCATCTAAGCGGCTCTCCCACACAGGCGGATGCTCCATCATTCCAGCCCATCATGTCTGGGGCTTTACCTGAGATAAGGCTGCCGACATCTACAGCCCCTCAGGCAATTCCCCAAGCGAAGCAACTTAGTGTAGATGGGATAGCGCCTCATGTGTACGGATCCAGTGCTCCCCCGGCATATGGAGGGGCGTCGATACCTCGACTGGCTCCGGATAGCTATGGGCGGGAGATTCCCATGCACGCAGAGTGGACCAAGATCAAACGCTCTGTCGTCAGCCCTGAGGCTCTTCATCGTGCCGGCGTGCGATACGAAGCCCGCCCGGGCTACGTCGCCATCCTTGGCCACCTATCCCTCGACCAAGTCACCCATTACGCTCGTTTGAGCGCAGAGTGTCGCGCTGCTCGCCGAAGTGTACCTCCAATCAGCAAGCAACATTCTCATCATGTGAACCGACCCGAACGAACGGGATCAGAGAGTAGCCGAGATGGGAGCGCTGAAGACGACAAAGACTCGGAGCGCCGGAGCGACGTGTCTGATGTAGATGACGACAAAGCCTTGGACGAAAAGGATGTCAAGAATCAGCCCATCATTGTGAATCCTCCAGANAAAAAGAGGTCGTCTGCAACCAACCCCGTCATGCCGAAGCCCATCTTGAAGAACAAAAACACCAACCATGTGCGCTTCGGCCCTGACCCCTACGAGGTTGAAGCCCGGCCAGAAAAGGATAGTCGCGAGGGTAAGGACAGCCGCGATGGCAAGGAGAGTCGTGACAGTCGAGATTCCAATTCTTCCAAAAAGTCTCGAGACCGCGATGAAAGAGACAGGGATGACCATTCTAGACGCCGCGAAGACAGAGACAGGGAGAGAAGAAGGCGAGACAGTGATCCGTCGTATGACGACAAATATCGTCGAGACCGAGACCGGGACCGAGATCGTGATCGAGATCGAGACGACAGTTACCGGTCGCATCACAATGACCGCGATCGCCGTGATGATCGGAGACGAGAGAGGCCTGCTAGGAAGCAGCCATGGGGCGAGGCGCTCGGTATGGTTGGCATTGGTGGTGCTGCTGCCAGCTTGCTGGGAGTGTTGGCTGAGGCTGCCATTGGAGGTTGATGATATATCTTGACATTTTGCATACATTGCACTCATTCCTACACTGCTATGAAAGGGGTTTTCTCTTTTTAGGTTTCAAGGCAACTCTTCTTTTTCTTTGTACATCATTTGGTTATGACGGCATTGCGGATTTGGATATTTCACTTTTACGCTGGTTAGTACTACGAATCATTGGGTTTATTCGCGAGTTGGCAGTGATGCTCGAACGCATCGATTCGCTTCTGCATTCTTTCAGGGGTGGACTCTTTGAGGTGGAAGGGGGGCAAATGGGAAATACCCTAGGTTGGCTGCATCTTGTACATATTGATGATTTATATTTGGCTTCTTGGGATAGATAGATTGAATGAATTATGAATCATGACTGGCATTGACAATATCTGACACAGTTTCTGAGTGCTTTTGTGAGATGTACATTTGAGACTCAGCGATACATGAACAAAGAATGTTTTATGTCATTTTTTTTTTTATTTTGCTTCTATATAGCTCTTATAGACACTCTTCTATAGACAAATGAATCCATCTATCAAATCCCTTATATACAGCATATGTATCTATAAGAAAGAAGAAGAAAATAGAGTCTACAGCATCAATTCTTCTTCTAAAGCATCCCACCACCCCTTCGCCCTCGACTCCCTCGCCGCCTCACCCGGCGGCCGACGAGCCAACTCAGATCTCTTCCTCGGCACCCTCTTCCACTCCAACACTTTAATACTGTCAACCTGCGGCCAGGGAAACTCGGGATCGCTAGCGCCCGCAAACTCTCGCGCATATAGACCGGCTTTTTTCTGCGGCAATGTGCGGCGGAAAGTTCCTGCGTCCCAGTCGAAGCGGCATGTGACGTCGGTTTCGGGCCGGCGCAGGACGACGTGGCCCTGTGCGGTGCGGTAGCGGATCTCGTGGTGGAAGAAGTCCGGGAACTCGAGGAGGAGGTCCGGGATACGGACGCGCATGAGGGAGCCCTGGCGGGTATATTTCGTGGCGGAGGCGGATTTGAGGAGGCGGGCGAGCCAGGAGGAGATTGTGTGGTGGGCGTGGTCTTTGAGGAGCTGGGCTTTACGGCGGCGAAAGGTTGCGCGGGAGGTGAGTTGGGAGGCGTGGGCTGTGGAGATTGAGGAGAGGGCGTCGAGCTGGAGGACTTCGTCGGCGAGGGCGGTTTGATGGGTTAGGCTGAGGGAGGTGTAGAGGGGGATTGCGTGGGTGCGGATGGCGGTGATGGCGTGGCCGAAGGAGCGCTGGTTGATGAGCGTCTTGATGTAGATGTCGAGGTTGGCTAGTGTTGGTGTGATGCTGTACGGCTCCGCGGTCATGACGTCCCAGATGTGGCGGACGTCGGCGGCGGAAGTGGCCGTGGACAAGTTGCCGGTGTGGATGTCGCGGGTGCGCTTGAAGGGCTTGGAGGCCGAGACGTAGGTCCAGCTGAGGAGGCTGGACCACGTCTCATGCGGGATGGCGATGCCGTAGCGGCGGGAGACGTAGTCCAGCAGCTTCGTGCCGAGGACGATGTGCGACATGGATCCAAAGGCCTCGACGATGGCGTGCAAGAGACGGGGGTCNGGTTTCAGGGGGAGNTTGTGGGCGAAGTCGCGGCCTCCGGAGATTTGGATGCCGTTTTCTTCTGTGGTGGTGACGATGCCGTAGTAGCTCTCTAGGATGAGCTTCTTGATGGAGTAGACTGAGCTGGACCTGGCAAAGGCAATCATGGAGGTGCAGAGTAGCTCTTCGTCCATTTCGTGGCCGTAGTAGAGATTCCGTATCCAGTGGTTTTTGTAGCTTGTGTAGCCTGCGCGCCGGCGGAGGAGACGCCGCAAGTCTTCGTCCAATTGATCTGGTCTGCGGTTCCATGGTTCTCTCTTTAAAGCATTGACGCTGAATCTGATGTTGTCCAGGCGTTCAAGCTTCGATACCGGCAGCGGATTGTGGTTGCTGTACAGATCACGCGCAAGGAAAGCAACTCTGGAGCGGTCGAACTGGTAGTAGACGGGCTCCACCATGAAACGAGCCTTGATAAAGTCTGACCATGACTTTGACGATCGAGAGTCCTGCAAGCCTTGAGCTGCCATGGCGGTCCAGAATGCCTTGGCTTGTTGATGGTCCATTGCTGCGCCGGCACATCTCATGGCTACTTCAAAGTCTGCGGCCGTTGGGCTGTGAGACGGCGGGGCTTGACTGCGGATCTCAATGAGCGTTCGAACTCCCTGGAGGATGCCGTGATGGACTTTGCGCACGCCAAACTGGTTAAGTAGCATGCCGGGAAAGGTGAATTGCGCATGTGCCGGTGTGAGGTTGAGTCCATGTGCGATATCAGCTTCAGGAGACTGTATCGGGTCAATACTGCGCAGAATCTCGGAAAAGGTCGATACAGGAAGCTCTCGGGCCTCTCGAACTGCAGCTTCATGGTATGGTAGGTTGACATCGCTTAGAATGTCAGTCCAGGCAGTGAATTCCCAGCCGATTCGAGACATGTTGCGCTTCCTGATAGAGTCCAGGAGGATCCCCAACTCGGGCCGAACGCTGGGCGGCATCAGCTCTGAAAACAAATGACTCTGTGCATTGGACGAAGCTGTGAGAGACGCTAGACTTCGCCTGCCAGTGATTTGTTGCCTACATCTCAATGGCAAAGGCGAAGAAGCATCATGGCGCTGGTTTTTCAGCGCTGCCAGTCCGAGGCGGCGTCCGGGCCAGACAAGTCGTCTGGGCGTCATGATGCTATTCTGGCGACCATTGAGAAGATCACGCAGAGTGAGGAGAACTTCGATTGACTTGTCCCAGCGACTGGGCTAGTTGATACTGGCGCGATCCTCTCAGAATCTGGGGTAAAAGTGGCTTCACAATGGGGCCGCGGGTCTTGAAGAAGCGATGAAGCCATATGGGGCATCGCCTCGATACTTGCATATTGCGATATGCATTGCTGGCGATGCGCCCGCCGAAGATTTCCCACGGCATGGAGGGGCAAGGCTAGCTTTTTTGACGAGGCCATCTCAAGAAGCTGCCGGATTCACACGAGCTCAAAGCATTCGACGACAAACGCAGTCATTTCTCCCCCGGCTCAGGTACACTGAAGCGAATACCGAGAAGCGAATACCGAGATACAAAGCATGGCGGATGTTGGGGAGGAATCCAGCCACGTGGCTGAGCCGCTCGATCTTGTGCGGCTGCTGCTCAACGAAGTGGTTTTTGTCAAGCTGCGCGGTGACCGAGAGCTCAAGGGAAAGCTCCATGTACGCGCTATTCATGCATTGTCGGTTCTCGAGGTGGATGGATGC
>JARWZN010000005.1:4138304-4181096 GCA_030015385.1 Trichoderma sp. BMH-0061
ATGTGTTGCGCCTACGATAGCCACTGCAACTTGGTGCTGGGCGATGTGGAAGAGACCATCTACGCCGTCGACGATGACGAGGAAGAGAGCGACGAGGTCAAGGTAAGGAGATGACGGTTCACAAGCTGCAATATATGGGTCTAACAGTTGGCAAGACAATTAGCAGGAAATCAGAAATGTTGTTTGTGAGAGGTCAGTTTCTTTCTTATGACTGAAGTGGTCAAGGGAGGAGTAGCTAACAGACTCGCAGGCGATAGCGTCGTTTTAATCTCTCCCCAGGTTCCTTTCTAGAAATAGACAGCAATTGCAGCAATGATACCAATGACAAACTGAGACAAGCCCCCGCGATCTACACGATGCGAAGAAATACATGACGCGCTCCTGGCCTTTGCGTTGGCATGAGCAGGCAAATGCGAAAGTGACACGATGACCAAGGCGACAACCTGCTGCAGCTGATTACATTGACCGATGTACATCAAATCTCTTTCTCATCGATCTGTGTATATGAACCCGACCGATATTGTTGGAGAGTCTTGCCAAGGGTGGACGATTGGTCAATGTCTACGGCCATGGTGATGGCAAGGATGGACGGGGATGGATCAGCATGCTGTGGTCATCTCTCTCTTCTCACAGAGTTTCTTTCTCATGATTTTCTTTGAGGGAGTGAGACCAATGTGCACGCATCCTTGGTTCTGCTTTCTCTGTCTCTGCATGGACAAGCAGGGCTGTCTGGACATTGGCTGGCAGACAGACATGATGATATGTAATTACTGGTGGAATGCTCTAATCGCAGACCAAGATCGAGTCGTGTCATCGCCCCACAATTATGTCCAAAAGCTTGCCTTATCGATAGCCACTCTCTCCGAGGCTCCTGGCCTGGCTGAGGCTCAGCTCAAACAGTGACTCCTTTTGCCGTTGACTAACAGCTAAACCTTGCTAGCCAGGCCGAAGAGTCATAGTTCTTGTCTTGTGTATTGTCTATATAATATGCTTCCCAGAGTCGTTTCCCCTCCGGATTCTCCAGCTATCAGGTACATTGTAAAACGGGTGTGTCCGGTGCACACTGTCACGGCATAATGGCGACCAAGGCTACCAAAGCAGCAAAGAGCCACGAGCATGAAAAGCGCAAAGGCGAATCAGTAAGCTATCATTCCAATAGCTACCCAGCTAGTCGGTCTAGGTCGTACCATGATNNNATACTAATGCGACCTTGCGCAGCCCTCAGCGACTTTGCGGAATACGTAGAGCAACAGCAGAACCTCCGGTATCCATCCTCGACCAAGAAGCCCGTTCCCGACTCGGCAGAGCACGATGCAGAGCTGGATGAGCTCCTAGACAGCCTCAATCTGGTAGACTCTGCGCCGCGGATAAAGCTCAGAGACCTTGTGCTCGGGTCGGACGATGACACGTTGCGGAAGCTCGGGGATGTCATCACGGAGCGGATAGAAGAGGGCGCGGGGGAGACCGTCTTTGATCTTGGCTTCGAGAACAGCGGCGAATCAATGCAGCTGACGCTGGACGAGTGGAACATTGCATATCCAAGACTAGTCGAGGCTGCGAAAAAGGTGCGCGCAGACTGTCAGCTTCTCCTGACGACCAATGTGGGCGGCAAAGAAGAGGCTGAGAGCACGGCCACCAACCCGACAAAAGATAAGAGCTGCAGCGGAAAGATTCTTATCCGGAGGATACCAGACAAGATAGAAGACGTCATTGAGACTCGAATAGCCGTGGTTGGCAACGGTAAGCTTCCCGTACTGCCTTGGGTCGGAACGATGTGCNNNAGGCAGACCCCCAACGTTGATGCTGGAAAGAGTTCGCTGCTAGGCGTCTTGGTTAAGAATGATCTTGACGATGGGCGAGGAAAGGCACGGGTGAACCTCTTCCGCCACAAGCACGAAATGGAGTCTGGGCGGACAAGCTCCGTGGGCATGGAAATCATGGGATTCGATAGCCTGGGCCAAGTCGTCACCTCGGATACTCCCGGTCGAAAGCTGTCCTGGGAAGATATTGGAAAGCACAGCGCCAAGGTCATTACGTTCAGCGACCTGGCAGGACACGAAAAGTATCTCAGGACGACCGTGTTCGGCCTGCTATCCAGCAGCCCCGACTTTTGCCTCCTGATGGTTGCGGCCAACAACGGATTGGTGGGCATGAGCAAGGAGCATCTGGGAATTGCGCTTGCGCTCAACGTGCCCGTCATGGTTATCATCACCAAGATTGACATTTGCCCGCCCAACATTCTCAAGGAGACCATAAGCCAGGTCAACAAGATCATGAAGAGCCCTGGGGCGAGAAAGATGCCGACTTTCATCACAAACCGCGAAGAGTGTATCAACACGGCGACCCAATTTGTGAGCAAGAGGATATGTCCCGTCTTCCAGGTGTCCAACGTCACTGGCGAGAACCTCGATCTTGTACGGACGTTTTTGAACATGCTGCCGCACCACGGCCACTACCATTCGGATGCGCCATTCGAGTTTCAGGTCAACGACACGTTCTCGGTGCCATTCACGGGGACGGTAGTCTCTGGTATCGTCAAGTCAGGCATGGTTCACGAAGGTGACAATGTCCTAATAGGACCAGATTCTCTGGGACACTTTACNCCCACAGCGGTGCGGTCCATTGAGCGCAAGAGAATACGCGTGCAAGTGGCCGAGGCTGGGCAGTCTGCCTCGTTTGCGCTCAAAAAGATGAAGCGACGAGACGTCCGGAAGGGGATGGTGATGCTCCACAAGGAGGAGGGACAAACCGGCCCAAAGGTGTTTCGCGAGTTTGTTGCAGAAGGTGCGTCATCCAGGTGTTTCTGGGCGTCTTTTAACGGAATGCTAACTAAAACAGTTCTCATCTTGTCTCACGCGACAACAATCAAGAAGCGGTACCAGGCCATGCTGCATGTTGGCGCGGTGTCACAGACTTGTGCCATCATCGACATTGATCGCGAGCTGATTCGTACTGGTGACCGTGCCAACGTTGCGTTCCGCTTCGTCCAGCGTCCAGAGTACATTGCCCCTGGAGACCGGCTGCTCTTCCGCGAAGGTCGTACAAGAGGCCTTGGCATTGTCAAGTCCGTGGGGTATGATCACGAGCATCCACTGATGAGTACCCCGGATGATGGTATCAAGGTTGCAGAGCCAGAGCAGCAGGATGTTCCTATAGCGACGAACGAAGTAGCCAGTGGGACATAGTAAAGGATTGATTGGCTAAATGAAGGGGGAATACAGCGTTTGTTCAGTCGCTATGCTTATGCTTATGATGTAGCTTTTTCTTTCTTTCTCTTTTCCCACTAAGCGATAGAGCGGTGTACTTGTTATTATCATTAAATAGTATTGGTATATTACTCGATAGTCATATATGAGGGTCTGGCAGACTCTTGTGTTCATTATACATCATCATGATTATCCTATCTATCATTGTTTCTCAACGATGCCCGTATTGCTATAATTCCAATTCGCTAGTCTCTGGCAGACTCTCTTGTTCATTATATATTTAGAAACACGATTCCAACAAGCCATCACCCAATACAAGTTTCCACCTTATTTGCTGCTCTTTCTCTCACATTGTTATACAATAATTCCCGATTGGCCCGAGATGGAAATGACAACTCGATAAGACTGTATATACACCATGTTACGGGATCCAGATAGGCTTCCAACCACCAATCAGAACCCTCATCATCCAGTTTTCTTCCAACAGTCAGTCGACGTTTTCGGTATATGCTTCTGCAATCATGCCCAAAGATTACTACTATACACCACAAGAAATCATGGTACCCACGGCAGCAACAAGGATTCCTCTCACTCCCCCTTCTAACCCATAATAGATCCTGTCAATACTCGATATACGCCTCACCCATACAAGTCAGCCATACGACAACTGCCGTAAAATAAACATCTACATTAGCCATGATAGCTCAACCTGCATAGCCAAGGTAAACACCAAAATGGGAATAGTCAACCAGCCTGGCAGGTGTCCAATGCCGGGAAGCATTCCGCCCGACATCCGGCCACCTCGGAATCGATCCCAAGCCTCCAAATACCAAACAAACCAATCACCACCGCCAATCCACGTTACATCGAGCTTTCTTTCTACGCCATAAGCACGTAATGACAGCCAACCTAGCAATTCACAAGCGTAGTCGGGCGTACCATACACGCGGTCCTGAGCTGTCTTTTCCGGCAACGTCTGACCATTTTAAACTCAGCCCGGCTGAGGGGATACGGCTTTTCGCCCATTCGCAAGATACGGAAAGTAGATCTACGCGGAACCACAAAGCTTGATGGGAATTGGCATTTGGAGATGTTATGTAAAACTAGACCAACGTTTGAGCCTCTCTCGATGATCATTGTTTCATTTTCCTACCCTCTTCTACCCGAATGCCGAAACAAAGCCCTCAACCTAGACCGAGCCATATCCAAACACCCACCCCGTCGTATCGATATCAACAGCAGGCAACGGCGAGAAAATTCATTTTCACCTTGACATCACTCCAGTCATTAGCTTCACCAAGGTGAATGGAGCGCGGAAGGTCACTAAGGCTTGACACTAGACGATTAGTTCGACTTGACTAGAGCCGCCGTTCCGAAACCTTCTATCCTCGCGAACTCCGGTGGCGTGGGCCGCAAGTTTCACCAACTCCAACTGGAGAAAAAGAAAAAATTTACTTAGTTTGCGCCATTTTGTTTTGCTCTTCGTATTAGTGGTGGTAGGGTGTGTAAGATTGTCGAAGCTCCCCAAGGTCCCCCAAGTCCAGTGTCGAGTGCGAAGTGAAGCTCTCTTCAAACTGTATAGCTTTTTTTTTTTTTTTGCAAGACAACATTTTGAGCACATCACAAGTTGCAATTGAAGAGACGCAGAAAAAAATATTTTAAAAAACGTAACACATTAGCGAGATATGAAAAGTCTATAGTAACTAAATATATAAGTTTATACTAGGTTTTAAATTAAGTTAGCGACTGGGGGAATCAAAAGGTTAACAATGCATCCACGGCTGGAGAACTTCTTCTATCGTTCTTTCTCCTCTCCCATCCGACTTGGTTGTAGCAACGTGATGGTTCTGCAAACAGGCAATATAGATATATATAACCAAGAAATGCAGAAAGAACATGTTAAACTAGTAGTTTGGCTTCGCTCTTCCCCACAAAAGAAACTTGGTCCCCTTGACCAACCTTTCTTCTTCCCCAAGATCACCAATAATAAAGATTTTTGGCTTCGCAGGCGAGTAGTTCGTAAGACCATAATTAAGTATTCGAGTGGATAAAGGAGTCAAAACGATTACTCTGTCCTCTCAGCCCGGTAAACATCCGCGACATTAAATTACCCGTTTACTCATCCTCGTTGTCAATAGCCTTGTCAGCGAGGAGGTATCGGTTGACACCAGTAGTCTCATCTCTCTCGTGCTCAATGGCGAGCTTCTGGAGAGCAGTGATGACGTTCTCAACAATGGTATCCTTGCGCTTGCGGTCCTTGCGGCCAAGGTCGTTGAGCCAGGGGATCTTGTTGAGGATGAAGTAGACGATGGCAATGAAGATGGTGACACCGAAAGAGTACAGCCAGACAATGACGACGGTGACAATGTCGGTCCAACCATCGTGGCGCTGGACGGCAAGGTCAACGGGGTTGTCGATCTCAGGGGCACCAGACAGCCAGCCGAAGAGACAGAAGAGAGTAGCCATGATGTCGACACCGAGAATGGCGCCGACGAGCTGCCAAGAGGGCATGGTCTTGCCACCACGGGTAACGAAGATGAGCCAGTTCTCAGTAAGGGCGACCTCGAGGAAGAGAATCTCCTGGACGGAGCCAAAGTTCTGGATGATACCACCGTTGGGCAGGTACATGGTTCCACGGAGGACCCAGGTACCGAGGGCAAGCAAGACACCGAGGACGACGGAGATGACCCAAATCTTGGGCAGCTGCCACTCGACGGGACGGGGCTCGTAGTGGGCATTGTCGTAGGCGACGGCGACGGTAGCCAAATCAGCGAACAGGGCAAGGAAGACGATGAGGTCGACACGGATGGTCTCGTTGATGATGATCATGGACAGAGTCAGGTAGATCTCAAGGTGGAGACACAGAGCGATACGGTACTGGACGTAAGCCTTCATGCGCTGGAAGATCTGGCGAGAGGTCTTGATGGCCAGGACGATGGTGGACAGACCGGGGGCAAGGAAGACGATATCAGCAGCAGCCTGAGCAGCCTCGGTGGAACCCTCGACAGCGATACCGCAGTCAGCCTTCTTCAGGGAGGGGCGNTCGTTGACACCGTCACCAGTCATGGCAGTAAGGTGACCACGCTGCTGGAGCATCTCGACGACACGGTACTTGTGCTCGGGGAAAACCTCAGCGAAACCGTCGGCACGCTCGACGAAGTCGTGCTGGACGGAACCGGCAAGACCACCGTGGATGAGCTTCTCAGAGTTGTAGACCTTGGTACCGAGAGCAAGCATACGGCAAGTCTCCTTGGCAATGGCGATGGCATCACCAGTCAACATCTTGACGGGAACACCGAGCTGGGAAGCCTCGAGAATGGTCTGGGCGGTATCCTCACGAGGGGGTCGNAACATGGAGAGGAGACCAAGGAGAACCCAGTCCTCATCGTTCTTCTTGTAGCAGACACCGAGAGATCGGAAACCACGGCGAGCGAATTCACGATCCTTCTCACGGTACTGGGAGGCGAGCTCATCGTTGGGGTTGGCAAGCTTGAGAATGGCCTTGGGGGCACCCTTGGCGCAGATGAACTTGTCCTTGCCGAGACGGCACTCAGCGGTGATACGCTTGGAGACGGGGTCGAAGGGAGTGAACTTCTCAGTGACCCAGCCCTGCTGAAGGATCTCACGAGCCTTGGGGTAGCGCTTGAGGGTCAGGATGGTGACCTTGTCGATGGGGTCGAGGGTCTTGAGGTTGTGGGAAGAAGCAAGGGCAGCGACAGCCATCATCCAGTTGACATCCTCACCCTCGCAGACGTAGGGGTCACGGATGGACAGCTTGTTGGCAGTGAGGGTACCGGTCTTGTCAGAGCAGAGAATGTCGACACCAGCAAGAGACTCGATGGCGGTGAGCTTCTGGACAATGGCCTTCTGCTTGGCGAGGTAGGCAGCGCCGACAGCGAGAGTGGTGGTGGTAACGACGGGAAGACCGACGGGGACACCAACGATGAGGAGAACAAGGGCATAGTGAAGCAGGTTCTGAGAGCCAGGCTCGGCGATCTTGAGGTGGTGGAAGAAGCCACCAATCCAGGCAGCGAGAATCCAGAACATGACGAGAACGAGCAAGCTGGTACCGATGTTGTCCATGACAGCCTTGAAGTGACCCTGGTCCTTGGCGCCCTGGACGAGATCGGCAGTCTTACCGACGAAGGAGTCCTTGGCAGTAGCAGTGACGATGGCATAGGCCTTTCCGCGCTTGCAGCCAGTGGTGTAGTAGGCGACATCACCGAGGTACTTGTCGACGGCGAGAGACTCACCAGTGATGGCAGACTGGTCGACGGCAACGGGGATGGCACGGTGGTTGGCAAGAGCGGACTCCTGGTTCTTCTCATCCTCTTCTTCCTCCTCGTCGTCGCTGGAGCCCAGCTTGCCTTCGGCACGGAGCTGCTTGAAGACCTCGAAGTCCTCAGGACGAGTGTAGTCGCAGATCAGGAGAACATCAGAGGCGACGGTGTCACCTTCCTGGACAATGAGCTGTTGAGAGAGAAACAANNNGTTTGTTGTTGCAATGAAACAAGAGTGAGTGAGAGGGCATTGGCTTACAATATCACCGGGAACGAGCTCACGAGCGAGAATGTTCTGCTCCTGGCCGTCACGAACAACGGTACAACGCATGGCAATGTTACCCTTGAGAGAGGCGACGATATCGGCAGCAGACTTTTCCTGGTAGAAGGCGACGAAGGCGTTGAGCAGCAAGATACCGCAGATGACACCGAAATCGATCCAGTCACCCAAACCGACAGCCAACAGAGCAGCAACTTCCATGACTGGAGAGAGACACAATGGNNNGCTCACTGACACTGAAATGAAACTCATTGAGACTCTCATCATCAACTCACCATATAGAATAGGACCAGTAAAGAAACCCAAAAACTTGGCAAACATGTTCTCCTTCTCGGCGCTCAGCTCGTTCCAGCCAGCCCACTTTCGTCGCTCATCAACCTCATTGATACGGATACCAGTGCGGATGTCGGTATCCAGCCAGGCGTCGGGGACAACCCGCTTGGCAGGCTCGCCAGAGTCAACCACGTCGGGGCCGGAGCTCTTCCAAAACTGCCACCACTTGACATCACGACGGTCCTTGTCGTTGTCGTCGCCGCTGCGGGAGCCCTCGCGATAGGTGCTAATGTATCGCTCCAGGGCGGCGTATTCTGGAAGGTTGTCTCCCGCGGGGGGAGCGACGGTGCTGCCAGAGTGGTCCTCACGACCACCGGCCTCAACATCGTCCTCCCCAGGGGAGCCCTTTCGTCGATGAAAGACAGACATTGTTGTGAAGAATTGCGCCCTCGAAGCAGCCGCGAAACTGGCAATTGAAAAGACGCAACAAGTCGCAACTGGGCAGGAAGGGGAGAGAAAAAGTTCATCCACCGAGGCGGCTTGCCAGAGATATTTATTCCAGCCCGTAGTCACTTCTTGGGGACGTACCCTAGTCCGGCCCAATGCCGTGGTTCCTTTTTTTTTTTTTTGTCTGGACTGGTTTTTTTTTCTCTCTACCCTCCTTCGATGAGACGCCAGAACGCCAGAGTCTGTCTGGTCGCGCCGTCTCCATCCAGCCATCCATCCATCCCAATTCACTCCCCCAAGCGTACTCCGTACTGCTCCAGCTTAGACTTCCCACACGCCCCCCTTGTCTACTTCCCCCATCGGCCAGCGAAGACCGACGGCAGATTGTCGCCTGGGCTAAGCTGATTCGAGAACAAACAGGTAAACCCGCGAGCTACGTCCCAAAGAAGTATAGCAAGCCATAGAATCAAACATGCCGCTCAAAGGCCGAGTTATCCTGTCCTTGGCCCTAAGCCAAAAGAGCGGCGCCGAAAGGGCTTCTCCTGCTGTGTGGATACGCACTTCTTGGACTTGGGGCCAGGCCCCGGCGCAACCGAAGCTGTCGACCGATGCCGATATCCGATTTAACCCTCTTGTCCCATCTCTTGGCCAGCAACGCCTCTAGGCCTCATCCAGCCAAAGCACACGCCTGTGCGCCCGGAGTAGCTGGGAAGGTGAAGAGACGACCGGGGGACAAGACCCGCCCTGGCCTGAGCAAGAGAGCGAATAAAACACCAAGGCCGAAGAGCTGCTGAAGGAGGAACCACCCCCAGATCAAGACAGTCGGAATCCCGGGACAGCCGGCTTCCAAGGGCCAGAAAATTCTACGAAGGAAATCCCGCATGTAAAACTGGCCCATGGAAGGTGTACATACGGTACGTGCCTTTGGATTTTGCGCTTATTACCCGCATCGCATCACGCAGCGCGCCTTTTCCTCGGCCGTCATTTTTTGGGGACGGGGGCCCTGTTTTTCCCCCTTCCTAATTACAAGACGGCTTCTTGATTCAAGGCTCCATCACGAAGCTGATCTCCGGATACCACGAGTGTATCTTGTAGATAGTACTCGTGGCAGAACTAACTATCTACTAAGGCGCGTCTTTTTTTTTTTCTTGCTCCAACGGCACGTCTGAGCGACGTCGGAGGCTGCTTCTAGCATTTTTGTTAGTGAGGCGGCAACATACCTTACTTGGACGAAGAATTAAGTGAAAAAGCCAAGCATGAATCCCGCCCGCCTCATTGGCGCACGAACAACATCCCCATACAATACAGTAGCCTCCAACCGCGGATTGAACGTACTCGTACTCTTAAAAATGTACATACGCGGAATCAGTATTCCTATTCCAAGCCCAGCCCATGGCATGCAAATCGCGCATCTCGAAAAGCCACCTCACCTCGGAGATGCTGCCACCAACCCCCTTCCCCGTATGTACTATACAATAAACAACTACCTAACAAGAAACACGCCCTCGGCAACTTGACCTGACCTGACCAGTCTCTTCCCCCCAAATGAATGCGCTGTATGTAATGTCAGCACCTCTTCGTGTTTCGCCCTTCCTCACGATCCAATTCGCCCTCGGTGCGTCCCGGGATCGCCTTTTAACCCCATGGCAATGCCGGTAGATGTAAACGCTTAATCCGGGCGCTGTTGTTTCTCCCCCTTCGCTTCGGCCAAGTTCAGTTCAGGTCATGACGACAGACAGTTCCAACCGGCTTCGGCATCTGTTCGTTCCATTGATTGCCATTTCCATTGCCATTGTCCTCCTCCTGCAAGCCCCATGAACCAATCAATACCAGAACCCAGCAAACCAACCCCGGAAATCTTCCCCCAGCCAAATCGATTCGCCATCTTTTTCAGCCGCTCGCCTTCTCGCCTCAAATTCCCTCCCTCGATTTTCCCATTTTCACCGTCTTTGACCTGCTTCGGATATGCCTCGTCCAGACTCCACACAACGACGTCATTTTGGCCATGTGTAGGGGGGAGTACGTACAGTAACTCGTACACATGTACATACGCCCGTCCCTGCCCCATTTCCGGCCTAGCGCCGACTGCCCCGCAAACTTGGCTGCTTCGCTGCATTTTTCTAGCGCTTCCATCCGATCAAAAGTCGCTTGGCGATGGCGATTTGCGCTGGAGCGACGCAAGGACGAGCAATTGAAGCAGGGGCGAGGCGAGAATAACCGATACAAGTTGCGGATGGAGGTTGTGACTTGTCTCTGCTCGTAACGGCGCTGTTTTGGCACGTTATTTTGTCGCTGTTGTGCCGCTACAGGCGCTGCGTCTAGCTCACGCGACGGGGGAACCAAGATGGTACCTGCTGTACAAGGCACAATTTAGCACAAGCACAAGTCACTACTGGGTAATGCTCGTACATTGCATGGGGATGGGATGGAGACTGGGGGCTCCACAGGCACGGAACAGCAACTCGAGAGAACAAGGGCCTTGGAGGGATTAATCGTACTTTTCGAGTTAGTCGCTGCGGATTCTCTCATTTTACAAGTATCGAGTACTGGTTATCGTACTGCGCATCTACAATCACAGCCGGTACTCGTACAATGTAAGCGCCTCGACTCGAACAGCTCCCACTTCTTCTCTCGCCTCGCCGTTCGGTACGTACCCCCGATCGGGCCGGTCTCAATTTTGCTCCGGTAGCCGCCGTGGCCGCAGCGCCTCTTTGGGATCTCAATTCCGCCATAGCCGTGGCTTTTGCTTGATTCCTGTTCGCTGTTCGCGCTGTACGGTACGATACGATACGATGGATATGCGGATAGAATACATGTACATACCGTTAGCTAGCATGAGTCCGGTACAGTAGCGGCAGACCTTGTCATTCTAGCTTCCAGCAGGTACGGGAGTACATACATGTGAAGAGGCGTGAGAGGCGTGAAAGAGCGAAAAAGCGCATACATCATACCGCATCTGCTGGAATGCCAAAAGTAGACATAATGCCTCTTGGCCCTGTGCCGGGGCGTCCGATTTGATGTATGTAAGTCAAAAGTGAGAGGCAGAGAGGCATAACGGAGTAAATCAGCTTCAAAGGGCGATGCCGGCATTTCGCGAGGCTGTAGCAGCAGCAAGCTCCAGAGCAGCTCCCGCAGCAGCTCCAGCTCCAAGCCCAAGCCGTGTTGAAATCTCAACACCATGCCGCTAATACGGCAGCACGCTCCTCCATCATATCAAGAGGTGTCCAACCATGGTCCCCGAGTCCAGCTGCCCATTGGCGAGCTTCTCTCTCTGGCCCTCGATGGCCGCTCCGTCTACTCGGCCACCAACCCGGAGCTGGTCTACTACGAGCTGAGCGCTGCTCCTCTGCAGGCGACGTCGCTCATCTACGTGGTGAAAAAGGTCAAATACCGCCTCGCCGGCGACCTGCGCGTGGGCAGGCTGCGCACCCGCCACGACGACATCTACCTCTTCCGCGACGCCTACGTCAACTTCTACGCGCCCCGGCGCATCGTCATCGACGGCAAGGCCAGCGATGCCCGCTGCTACAGGGACGTCAAGCTGAAGCCGGGCCTCATGGGCTGGTCGACGTGCTCGGCTTCGGGCCACTTCACGGCCAAGACGGCCCTTCGCGATCGCTGGCGGCAGCACTACCAGGTGATTTGGAAGGACGCCAGCGGCCGCATCGTCGCCATGGAGGACAAGGCCTGGCCTTCTGTGCCTGTTACTGTCAATGGTAGTACAGCGGTGGCAGCGGCAGCGAACAACAATAATGAACACCACGCCGCACCGCCAGCTCCCGTGCCATGCTTGAAGCTGATCCGAATGCTGGACGAAAAGGATTTGGATCTACTGGTGACGTGCTGGACGGCCCGCCTCTGGAAACAGGCGCAAACGTCGCTGGGCAGCCCTCCCATGGGCCGGTCTAGAGGTAATAGCTTGGCNATCATTTTTCCTTTTAANAATCATTTGCGGATAATTCACATATCCTATTATATCATCATGCACGTCATTCGTGTGTGTGAGACATCGTCACGCGCGCTAGCTAACATTGAATTGTTCAAACCCTCAGTCAAGCGATTCGCAGCACGATACCTCCGTCTCCGCTACATGACCGATCTAGTCTCTTCCAAATCAACCCCGACACGACGCCTCGAGGCATAAGCAAATCAAGCTCGCAGATACGCTGATTGAGCTTCCTATAATTCTTATTCTTTAATTTTTATTATTTTCCTTTTTTTCTCCCCCAATCCCGCTTAATTGTAGTCCTGTACAAGGCCCCGATCACGCACATACGCCCACCACGCGCGCACCCATACGCAGATCCCTTGCTGGATTTAAGATAGCCGAGAGTAAAGGGACATGGAGGGGCGTTTACTTGCATTGGAGCAAAGCCAACGGGAAACAGGTCGTCGCGATGGCCTCTCTTATGCGAATTGACGGTTGAATCACTACGAAATACTAGATAGGCGCCGAGACTGGAGAGAGATCGCTCTTGGGGAGGATTTCCACCTAATTCAAGACACCCAAGCCCATGGATTGAAGCCGGGATTGCTGCATAGAAACCACTGCCAACTCATCTTTACTGGATAGCCCGTACGAGTATTCAATCACGACTCCTCAGACAAGAGCCAATTGCTCTCCAGGAACCGATGACGCGCGACCAAGTTCACCATCTCCAACGTATTCTTTTCCACTTGCCTCCTCCTCCTCCTCCATACAGTACTACGAATCCATCATCTCCATCCTCACACTTCGTACACGGACCAGGCAGGCCTTTCGCCGTTGCGTGCTCAGCACAGACAGAAACTTGGACCCTCGCCAAGCGAGCCCAGCATCAATCCAGACAGGTATTCCCCGGAAACGCATCACCTGCCCAGACAACTGTGCACCGCACAAGGCGAGGCGATTGCGACCTACCCAGTCAGGGATCGTAACTTGTACGAGTCGAGCTTACCGGCAAACCAGGGGGCGTGTCTCTTAGGCTGGGAAGCTAGCAGGGTCCAAGGCGCAATCAGATCGGCCGGTTCAATCTAGTTCCGACCGCGGCTTTTTTTGACGCGCAGGGGTATGTATGCTGTGTGTACTCGCGAAGAGGAAGAGGCCAGCCAAAAAGGCTCTCTACCCCAAGCCAGGCCCTGCGTATCCGGGGGTGAAGGGCCAGCCAAAAATACCAGTAAGGGTTCTTACAGTATGCGCGAATTGATGTGAACCGAACGGACCATGACAGGCCCCCAAATGTCCATGGAGATGTGCCATTTTGGGGGCTTCAGGAGTGTCCCGACTAAAGCCGCGGCATAAGGAACAACAGCAAACGCAAGAGTCAAAAATAAAGAGACGGTGAATCGGAATTCGGCCACAGCTACAGCTGAAGGGAATAAGGAGGTGACAGCAAAGCTCACTAACACTGCCGGTATATGCGAAACTTTGCCCCTTTTTTTCCGCAATCAACGCAAATCAATGCATATCCTTATTTTGTATTTTTCCATTTTATTGGTTTTATTCGCAACGAGTACATACTGGTATACCCAAGTTCCTCTGGTCACGCAAAAAGCAAGCAAGTCCATGGAGCAAAAACCCACGAACGAACACTCCCCCACAAGAGACCAGGGCTCCGTCAGAGCCGCGCTAGGATCCAAGGCAGCCTAGCCGACAGGAATATCCGTAATTACTGATCCAGACTATTGCTTCGAGGCTAGAGCTGATATCGACCGCGTCGCCGGCATGCCGGATTGGGGGCCTGACTTGATTGCTATCGACAGGTTTATGATTACCATGGACCCAGCCTTTCGTCTGAGTATTACTCCCCGTACTCCAAAATACTGTGAGTGAAGAAAGGCGGTAATGAGATGAGGACAACGCATTATGGCGCCAGCCAACGCAGAAAGTAGGGCCGCGCGAAAAATGTCATTGAAAATAGCAACGGCATAAAGATACATAGATAGACCACCAAGAAAATAAAAAGGCTGGGGTTCAGCTTTCGGGGAGAGAGGCATTTGCATTGCGATGGTTTCTGCCTTTATCGGTCCACGCCCCCTCTCTACATGAACCCAACTAAGCAGATAGATAGACAGTACATATACACTCAGCTCAAAGGTGTAGCAAAGCAGCATTACGAAATAAACTTGGTGAAAAGATACTTGGGGGCAACGGCAGTGGCACGCGCTGTTTGTCATGGCTTGCCGCTCTGAGCCAATTGACTTTGCCCAGTTAACGAGCGGCTGTCGCGGTGGCTGGCCTCGACGGCAACAAACTTTTAGTGAAAATAAAGGGCAATGATCACCAGGCAGGCGGCAAAGAAGGAAGAAAAAAAATTGAAACACGAGCTTCTGCCGAGGGCCCAATAGGCATCACCTACTTTTGCCTCACGTCACAGAAAAACTGACAATCTTGATAGGGAGCTACGGGTATACTACTGTAGCAGCAATCTCGCATTGAAGCCATATCTCTCATCTTTGTGTGTCTAATAGAGACACGGAGCAGTGGCTCTTTTCCTTTAGCCTCACCATCGTTACTCCGTACTCCGTACTAAACTACGGACAATTTTCCAATGGCCCTTGTCCCACCAGCCAGGCCCAGAATCTCGTTCATCTTAGTAAGGGACAGCGACCGAAGAAAAAAATGTCGCAAGGCTAGACCAGACCAGAGGGCTGTCAATTTCTGGTTATTCCCGCCGGCGGCGATGTGCAAAAAAGTAGCTTCAAACTTGCTAGTAAGCCTTCTAGGCAGTATAGGGATTTTCCACACCTGAAGCAAGCCTCACTTTTTTGGTAATACTAGAATTCTGGCCCTATCTCTAGCCAATCTCCATCAAAAAAGGGGAGGCTCGCTTTTGATTGCAGGGTAGAACGGGCATTCCCACTTCCTGATAGTAGTGAGTACTTCTAGTTGCTAGAATGGAGTCCCGATTGCTGCTGCTAGAAGCATATCGTAATAGCTTCATGTACTCGTACGGAGTGCATTATATTGCAACATCCAGTTTAGCTGAGTACGGGGTACATTAGCAACAGTGCCGAGGTGCTTTCGCCCGCAACAGCAACGGAGTACTTCCGGATGAGATGAACCAGGTGTCTCACTCATTGCCTCAATTCGATGATTACATGGTCAGGTATTACTCGCTTCTTTTCCAACAATAGACCTGACGTGAACATTCCCCACGCCCCAGGCTCCCAAGTTATCCCTCAAAAATACCAGTCACAGCAGCGCAGCCTTCCATTTCCTCCGACCATCTCCTTACGCTGTATTTTTGCTCCGAGGAACACCAAGCAACGAGGTGGCTCCCTGACCCGTTTTCTTTCTCCGGAACAACAAGCTGGACCCTCAAGAGAACCACAAAAAAGATTAGAGCCAGGGGTCTTTTTCTCGACCGTTCGTTTTTCCTCTTTCTGCGACTGGACCTGTGTTTACGGAATACCCACCGGCACTAACACACACGGCTCGGAATCAAATCCGGCGCAGCCATTGGACGAAGCTCACGATGGGCAGCGGAGCCGAAGCACCGAATTCGCACAGAACGCCGGCGGAAACGGATCAACTCCGGCAGACAAAGAGAAGTAGAAGCCAAAATGAAATGAAATGAAATAAACAACGAGTAGCAGGAAGAGAAATACTCGTATAACATGCACCTACGGAAATGAGTCGAAAGTAGCCAGAAAAGGCTCTCCATCAGGCAGTTTGCTGACCTACATGACTGAATTTCCTGGCTAACAATAACAACTCACACAGGTCCCTAAGCCCCCCTTGCCTCTCGCTTCTTTCTCACCCAGTGTCATGGCTTTTCTCTGCCAAGATCGTCAGTGCGTTTTTTGGCCTCTCCCTTGCCTCGCCGGTTAATGGCGCTCTTTTCCACGTTAGTCGCCCGCTGTCAGTTGGTCCAAATCCCGGCCAAGCGCGGGCTATGTGACGTGACGAGGGAAGAAAGGCAGAAGTGAGAAATCGCCTAGCATCGCCAAGTCTCGAGGGCACGGCCGGCGAATCGCCTTGGCAACGTCTTGGGAGATTGATTTCTTCAGCAAGTAAAAGAAACGACAAGGAAGTAGAAACACCACACAGTCAAAGCGTCCAGCGCAAAAACATAACATGTAAGATAATACAGTAAGCATCGCCTACGTAGAAGAACCAGGCCAAAGTGGGCAAATACCTAGAAAGAAGCCCATCCCAAGCCGGGAAACTCCCATCACCAATCCAACGACGCAATCATGCGCCATTATTGATCACCCAAAAGAAAAAAAGGCCCGGCCTTGTTCCGCCATTGCCTGCTGCCTTCTGACTCTGGACTCTCTCTACCCTCTATAATCCCTCGCCTTTTTTAGCACCCAAACTTACTCGAGTCCCAGACCGAGGTGGCAAGGGTGGTCTTGAGTCGTTTATGTGGAGCGCCCATGGCAATCCCGTTTCCGCCTTTCCTCGCGTGTGTTCCTGTTTTTTTTCTCACTCACTCACTCTTTTCCCTCGCGATTCGCGTCGTTCTGCGAAAAATACGGAATCGGGATTAGCGCTTCTCGCTGCACGGCGATTGTAGCACCGGCGCTCCGTTCCCGTGGGCTTGCGGCAAAAGAAGAAGCACATTCACGTCACAGTCACCGGCGGCAATTGGGCAAGGGATTTGATTTGATTTGATTGTTGCCTATTCTTATTGCCGGCTGCGGTGTGTGTGCTGCGTCATGCGGCGAGGGCGAGGATACTGTATACGAGGATACGAAAGTTCAGCTGCCATGCCAGAGATGCGCGCAATGGCGTGATGTGATGTTTGGAGCATGATTATTGATTCCAGTCCCTTTGGGGCAATCTTGGTGAGATGGCCCAACTGCTTGACTTCGACGCGTCGGGATGGTGAAGCTGCTTTACCTGTAGATGCTCTGGATGCACGTAGAATTACAGCATCTCTATTGCAATGAATGTTCACATGAAGTCATACGTATACTCGTAGTATTTGATTGTTATAGTAGTAGGCCAATGTATCACAGTACCTGCGTGTGTTGCTGCACAAGTGCTCCTGTTGGCGTCGCATGACATCAATCTCAAGCCTACCCGGGACTCCAAAACTCATCACCTTGGCTTTCACATTACACTCTCATCTCACCGCAACTAGAGACATCTCAAATTCATCATTCAACGGCCTTGTCTCACACAGCCTTACACGTTTTGACGTCGCACAACTTCCACGTTCACCCGAGACAAATGTCTCATCAAAAAAACAAACACAAGACATCTCACTCCCTCCCGTCCTAAACCCACGTTCCAAATCCCACCTCAATCTGCAACCCCAAAATAAGCATAACCCAAAACACAACAGTAGTAGGCCCATATGCACACCTCATCCAATACCAGAAATCCCCTCAGCTCCATCAAACACCATAAGCGCCGCACCAGCCGCTGCAAGAAGCCTTCTACCACTATAGGCAAGACTCTTCTACCACTAGGCAAGACTTCAGCCAGTATAGCCGGCCGAATATAACTCGTCCGTACGCAAGAAGACAAAGTCCGCCGCAATCCTATTCCCCGGGCCGATCCGGTTCCTGGACCTGTGTCACTGTGCCTGGGAGAGGGGCCCCCGATTCGATGCCTCATCCATCCGCCATGACCGACCAGGTCGCCACCAAGGAGGACACGATAGTCCGTAAGCGCAAGACGCATCGCAAGTCTCGCCTGGGCTGCGGCAACTGCAAGATTCGCGGTGTCAAGGTAACCTCAGCTATGCTCTTCCCCTTCTGTCTTCCCTTTCCATCTCTCATCTATTCCTCTCATAGCCATACGNNNCTCTCTCACATGNNNTACACGCCTGTAATAACACACACTTACACACATTTTCATACATCATATCCAAACATACATGACTTACACGCCTCAAACCAACAGTGCGATGAATCCAAACCCACCTGTCGCCGCTGCCACGCATCCGGCTTCACATGCAACTACTCCCGCACCGCCCCAACCCTCCAGCTCTCCCACTCCAGCGTCCTGAGATTCGATCTCTCACCATCACCCAGCCAAGTCCCCGTTGACAGTTGTTTCCCCGCGAATAGCATCTTCTGGGATGTCTCTCTCCAGCCTGCCCTGCGGATTCCCATAGTCTTGCCTCTGCAGGGCAGGCTGGGCGAATACGCTCTACGACCACAGGATTATGCTGCTCTGCATCGATTCCAGACGAGGACGGCTGCGTCGTTGGGGACTCTCAGTCAGAGGAAATGGTATCCCAAGATTGTATCTAACCTCGCAAAGGAAGTAAGTCTCTTCTTTCCACCCATCTCCTCCATATATCATACCGTACATCAACATCTATACAAATCTCGATTCNNNCCAGCTTCAACTCATCATCCCTTCCTCTTCCACTTCTTCCTCGCCCTCTCCCTCCTCCACGACGCCCACCTCTCCCAGTCCCCCCTCCCGCAATCCCACCACGCATCCCTCGCCTTCCACTGGTACCACAGCACCGCCATCCTCTCCCACTTCCTCTCCCTCCCATCCCCCGAAACGACCCTCTCCTCCTCCCACCGCGACGCCCTCTGGATTTGCGCCTCCACCCTCGGCGCAGCCTCCTTCGCCTCTATCCGCACCCAGGACCCTTCCGCCGCGTGGCCCCTCGCCGACCCGAATCCGGCCGTCGACCTCGACTGGCTTAAGATGGGCCATGGGAAACGCGCCGTGTGGAATATTACCGACCCGAATCGTCCTGATAGCGTTTTTCACAACCTTCTTAAACAGACTCCCATGCAGAATCCCATCGATTCCTCCGTCATTACACCGGACTCGCTCCCTCCGCTCTTTTACAAGCTCTTCAAACTCTCGGCAACGTCCTCACCAGAGACGAACCCGTATCATGGTGCTTGTGCCATCATCTCCTCCCTTTCTGTCAACCCGATCAACGACGACACCGTCATTCTCTTTCTTAGCTTCATCACCCAAATAGACCCTAGCTATAGAAGCCTCATCGAGCAGAAGGATCCTCGTGCGCTGCTCCTCCTCTTATACTGGCACTCCATGGTCGTACCAGAGAAACGATGGTGGCTACGACGGCGTTGTATCGTAGAAGGTAAGGCCATTTTGACGTATCTCGAACGATATTGCGCAGATGACGGCGATATCATGGAGCTGTTGCGAGTGCCAAAGGCAAGATTAGCCCATTGGAATTATATCAACACGGGCATGGTTGAGAAACAAAGATAGAGATGATAATCATGACGATATACATATATCCACTGTGAGGTTCAGATATACACTTCGGCCTGTTGCTTCTTTTTCCGATTGTTGCCATTCTACGACTTATTTTACGCGTGGGTGTCACATTTAGAGCATTTTTAGATGATGATTTCACTTTCTTTTGTTATTATATTCTAGGCAAAAACAAAACGCATTATCTTTGCCTAGATACTCCTTGTGGTCGATTATTGAGCCGCGGCGTGGAAAGCAGCAGCCTTCTGGCCACCGAGCGACAGATAGAAGCTGGTGTCTGGGAAGTCGTTGTCGACGCCAACAAACTTCTGGTTGGTGGGCAGTTGGTTGACCTTGAGCGCGGGCATGCTCTGGGTACCTGTNNNAAGACATGTTAGGTGGCTGCTGCATGAAAGATGAACATCCTGAAGAAACTTACCTTCGTTGACTTCGTCAAACATGGCGTTGAAGATGAACAGAGGCTTGATGGCCATGGAAGTCAGGGCATCAGCCTGGGCGGAGAAGAAAGAGCCGTTGTTGCGGGGGAAGTAATCGAATGCAGACGGGTTGGTGCCGCCGTTGATGTGGTAGGCAGAGGTTCCGGGGAAGATGACGGGTGCGTACTTCTTTCCGAGGGATTGCAGCAGCTGTGAGTCTGGGACCTGGACAGAAGAATGGAAGCCCTGGTAACCGGCGGCAGAGTAACCGCCAACAGTCCAAGGGCTGATAAAGTCTGCAGCCTTATAAGCCTGGACAAAGCCAGAGTTGCTGTTGACATCGCCAGCCCACTGCTCAGGCACGCCAAAGCCGACGTACAGGCCAGCGCTCTTGAGCTGGTTTGCAATGTTGAGGCTGTCGGCGGCGCTGGTCTTCATTCCCTGGAAACCAATGCCGAAGACCATGGTGACGGGCTTTCCGTTCTGGTGGATGTAGGCCGACGACGTGGTGTAGGGCTTGATCTTGGAGTTGTAGTCGGCGAGGACTTGATTGGCGACGCTGCCCTGGGAAGAGTCGCCGCCGGAGACGTCGTACTCGACGATGAAGCCACGGCCGTACTTTTCAGCGGCTGCCTTGACCTGGTTGAGGATCTGAATTTGTAGNNNGATATTGATCTTTGGGAGGGGGCTTGTGTGTTTATCATGNNNTGGACTAACAGTAATAAATGACTGGTCGTTGATAGATCCAAGGAATCTCTGCACAATTACACCATCGATGCCGTACTGTTGCATCCACTTAAAGTGTAAGTCGACAACACCGTCGCAAGTTGCGTCGTAGAACTTGGCGGGCTGGCCGTTTGGCAGCGTGAGGCCGGTGTTGAAGAGGCAGTTGGCCGGATACTGGCTCACATCCGGGATGAAGTCAATCTCAACTACCAGTGTAAGCCACAACAAATTCGTAATTAGTCTTGTCTTAAAGAAGGGCATCCTCATACTGTTGTTGGGTCCTGGAGTTTGGCCATCGGCAGACCAGTGGTTGTTGACGCCGGCACCCGGTTTACGGAACCAGCCCTGGTAGCCGTAGAGCCATTTGCCCTGGATCGTGGAGGCGTCGATGGCCGCCGCTGCTCTGACAGGGTGTGGGTGTGAATTGTGCGACGAAGCTGACGCCGCAGTGGCGTAGAGGAGCCACGACAGAGATGCTTTCATGATGAATGGATATGAGATGGCCGTAAAGTAAACTTTGACTTGAACCTCCTTGCTCACTTCAATGCAAAGCTATGGAGCGGCGTACGAGACCTAGTATATATACTATTTCGACTGAGACTCCCGTCTTGAACCCCTACGGAGAGATTCCCAAGTCCGATCGCAAGATGGCACGAGCCAAGCGGTGTCAAACGTTGGGCTCTGATTACTTCTTGTTTCAGTCCCACCACAGCTCTCCATCGACCTATTAGGCACAAACAGGCAGCTCGTATGGCGATCTTGTCCTAATTCTCTTTCGCCTGCTGTCCAGACATGCAGACGCAGGGTATTAGCTGCGTCTCTCATCACCAAAGAATCGCCAATCGTGCACTCAATTGACACCAATTGACTATTATCCGTAGGCTCGTGTCCCTAAACTCCGATTATATGAAGCATACGACGGAGCTTGAGGTAACATTACATGACAGGATTATTAACTAATCCACTGCCGACGCGGTCCAGATGCGATCTGCCTGCGGGTGACAGATGCTCATTCAGGCACAGAATAGGCAATGGAAACGGCCCGAAGGGAGCAAGCTAAAATAAGGGATGGCCAATGGGGGTTACAATTTATACGGTTTTCACTACGACCTTCTGTGAGAAATTATGGGTAATTGTATGCCATGCCGGTTATTCGGTATAGTTTAATCTATTTGGGAGAGCAGGATAATACAGTGACATGTTCATGATATGACAGGGTGGTAAACGTTTCAACAATAGCATTGCAATACAATAAGCGGACCAGGGTTGTGGCACTCATAGTGATGATGATCCTCAACAATTTGCATACTGCAGTCATCAGATTGCGTCTTTGCAGCCAGCAATACGACTAAAAAGGAAATCGGCGTTTACTGTAGGGAGAAAGTGAGTAAATTGTTCTGATTGGCTCAGAAGTTAGGAAATAATATGTCTTGATGTCTTTGCAAACCCGTCCCGTCGGTTTATTAGGGTTTAATCTCTCGCGCCTGTATGTTCTCCGAAACACCTCATCTTGTTTGAAACCTCACACAAGATCTTGTAGTATATTTTCTTCCCAGTTAATACATGAGCTCCTTTTTTCGTTGTAAACCAGCTATCCATGAGATGAAAGTACGCATTCGAATTTATATGCTGCTAGCGATTACTGAGCGCTCCAACAGCGTCCAGTTTGCCACCGAGTCTGGTGCTTACATATAAGCGGTGTGCAAGACATCGACTCCATATAAATGTCATATTCTGAAACCTGCTAGGGTGACACAAGAGCTTCTGAAGCATTAGCAAGAGCAGTAGAAGTGTGCAATAATGAGCCACGCTGATAGGACTATCTTGTTAGCTGGCTGGAGAAGCCCTTTCTACACTTCTAGTTAGCCAGAAGCAACCTATTGCAGGGCTTTAAGCAGCTGCATACGGTAGTCTAGAAGCTGGCTGAACCATTCCGTACTAATACCGCTGGAGCTAAGGCACGGCGATCCCTGTTCGCCTCTTTACTTACTTACGATTCTTAGAAGGGCCAAAAGTTGTCATTAGCGCGATAGCTTGGAGAAACAGAGTTTCGATATCCGTTCATCTGATGACTATTGAGCGGTCTTTAGCGCCGGACACAGTGAGGCTTGAACATTTCGATGATGATTGCTTTATGTCATTATGATAGTCTGGAAAACAACGTAATACAGTTTTAAAAATGTATCTCAATAGCTGCGGATAGATAGTCTTTCGATTCCAGTACAACTCACATTCCACAGAACTCACAGAACTATCGTCTTGAATATCGACAGAATAAACAATGTCAACTGCTAAGCCACCATCATTCTTCGTCTCTCTTCCTGTCGCGTCTCTCAGTTCCTCCACCGACTTTTATAAGTCTCTTAACCTCACCCCTCTTGATGATTATTCCGACGACGACACCGTGGCATTCCGCTTCCCTTACAAGTCCAACGCCAATATCTGTCTCATGATACACTCTACCTCGCGGTTTGAACAATTCATCCGCCGTGGTTCAAAAATTGTACATGCCAAGGAGGTCACTGGCGCCATATACACCCTAGGTGTGCCGAATAAGGAAGATGTAGATGGGTTCCTGGAAAAGGCTGAAAAGGCGGGTGGCAAGAAAGACCCTTTTGAAATGAAGGAGTATGGGAAAGATTTGGGGTTATATACGAGAAGTTTCGAGGACCTTGATGGGCATATCTGGGAAGCAACAACAATGTTGAATGAGAAGGCAAAGGAGAAAGCATGATCCTGGTTTATTATACTTGCACTCTTTGTAATTATCCCCACAATATTGGTTCCTGTATATGACTTTGCGGAGTTGGGTTTCATCTTCAAACCGACATATGTATGTCCGTTCATTTCGCTATACATCTATGATCATGAACAATTGAAGCAATGCTGAATCACACTTGGTGACCCCCCAAGCAGTTCGCACCAAAGCTAAGCACGCATGCCGGAGCCGCCTCACAAAATAGTTGTCTCTCGTATGATATACGTTATAAGTTCCTGACATACGTGAGAGGGGGATAATTATCTGCTTAAGTTGTTCTTTTAGGCAGTAGCTATCCAGTATCGCAGCCACTGCATGAAGTTTGAGTATCGAAAGCGGATGCAAAAGATGGCCATTTATTTAATCTTATAATTATATCCTTAAGAATAACATCCAGTTCTTTAAGTACCTGCTACTGTGGCCATATTCCTCTAGTATTTACTACTATGGCTACAGTTCTCTAGAACCCGCTGAAATCTATATTAACTAAGAAAATAATCAATTTAGGTCATTGAATGAGGGAGAGGTCGTCCAATATCCCAGTGTGTCGTTACTTGATGGAGAGGAATGCCTTCTCTCTATTGGGTATCCCGCTCAGCTAGTGTCTGCGACTATGATCGGGCTGTTGTTTTGTATCTGCATCACCACGACTAGAATTTGGAGACACGGCACGTCGGATAGCCAACTTAGGGAACTGCACAGCCATTCTCTAGAATAATTACTGCATGCATGCTTGGAGATCAATCGGCAATGCTCGCCTCATCGCGGGGAACGACAGATCGTGCATCTGACCCCGCATGCAGTCTCTGGACAGGGTTACACTCGGGGGCGAATGACGCGAAATTGCCGATGAGGTTGTTGAGAAGTTCACTACGAATGACTGGTGTTGTCATAGTCTCAAATCCTCTTATTGATGCTATTATCGACTATAAATTGAGTGGTTCATGAGGTGTTGAAACGATAGTTGCGGCACCTCTCAATGGACGTTTACCCACCATCTTCATCATGGTCTCTAGCACCTTGTTTGCGCTTTATGCTGGTCTTGTGTTGTTAGGCGGTGTACCATCTGGCGCAACCGATACAGAGACAAGCTGGCACCGATTTGTTAGATCTCCTGTTTCGAATATCGTTAAACCAATTGGCATTGTATCAGGTAGCACAATTGGGAATGTTTCCAACCCCGATGGCTTGATTAACCGCCAAGGCCCGACAGTGTTGAGCCGAAACGATGAAAACGACCTGCTGCCAACAGTGGTGGTGGATTTTGGGCAAAATGTGGTCGGTATCTTGAGCCTCGACATTGGCGGATCACAGAATACATCTGCTGGGCTGCCGGGTTTGAGATTGGCGTTTTCTGAGACGATGGAGTATCTCACGAATCGGAGTGACTTTACACGGTCCGACAATGCTAGTGGGNNNGTTCAACATNNNATACTTTTGCAAGATCAAATGGCTTACATANNNGAGCAGAATGAGAAATTGACCAATGGAACAGACCAGGTAAGCTTCATATCTGTGAACCAACTGGCAGAATTGCTCATCTACAAACCTTTCAATGATGTAGCTGTCAAGAACACAAATTACAGCTGGACAGATTTTCACGGTTGTGAAGATGGCACACAAGTCTGCTCAGATGGGCTCCACGGCTTCCGTTATGTGAAAATATGGCTCGAAGCCCTGCCGTCAGACGCACCATACACATCCTCATTTGGTTCCGTTTCTATCTCGGGCCTGAGTCTCGAATGGTCCGCATTTCTCGGAACCCCAGATACCTACACCGGGTGGTTCGAATGTTCAGATGACGAGCTTACTCAGTGGTGGTATGACGGAGTATATACGGTAGACATGGGCACAGACGTGTTTCTTGCAAACGAGACAGAACCTAGAGGTGCTTCCAGTCCCACCTTGGAGGGCAAACAAGTACTCTTTGACGGAGCTAAGCGAGACAGAGACCCGTATGTTGGTGACTTGGCTGTTGCGGCATTAACTTCATATCTGTCTCATGATTTTGCTGAGTCGACGCGCAATGTTTTGGAGGACTTGGCGCTGCATCAGCGAGATGATGGATGGATCCCTCCTGCGAGCATGNNNGTTGTATTCAATGGCTCCGGTTTCCTAATATACNNNGAAATTACACATAGAAATAACTACACCTTGCCTCTGTTCGATTATCCGCTCTGGTGGGTTGTCAGTAGCGTTGATCTCGTCATGTACACTGGCAACACCTCATATGCAGAAACATACTGGGATACGCTCGTCAGCGTCCTTGACGAATATTATCCCTCGAACACGAATAATGCAACTGGGCTTTTGGACAAAAATGCGGACATGGGTTATGGCGACTACGCATTTCTGCCTCGATCAGGGCCGGTAACGTACTACAATGCCCTGTACGTTCACGCTTTGTCATATGCCTCACAGCTAGCTGAAAGCCTTGGTCGTAATGACGACGCCTCGAGATGGTCTTCCAGGGCTGCTGCTGTTGGAGATGCGCTCTTGAGTAATAATTTTGACAGCAGTGTTGGTGCGTTTTACGATGGTGGACCGTGTCCTGGAGGAGATGCAGGTACATTCTGCAATGTCCATGCACAAGATGGAAATGCTATTGCTATTCTTGCGGGTGTAACGGATGACAAAACAGCAGCTGAGATACTTGATTATTGGCAAAATACGACATCTCAAGTGTATGGCAACGCGTTCTACGATAGCAGCGTGCTGAGCCCTGGAGATCAGTTCAACGATCGTGTCTACGCCTTCATATCCTATTTCGAGATTGCCGCTCGTTTTGTTACTCCGGGGAAAGCTTCGTCTGCCTTTGACGAGATTCGAAGACTGTATGGATGGATGGCTACTCATGATCCATACATCACACAGTGGGAAGGTATTGGACCAAATGGGACTGCTTATGAGGGTGGCTTTACGTCCATGGCACATGGCTGGTCAACGGGAATTGTCCCTCTGTTGACTAGCTATGTACTTGGAGTGAAGCCTCAAACGCCGGGTTTTCAGACGTGGAGGATATGCCCTGTGGTAGATGGAGGAGGGCTCACATGGGCCAGAGGAGATGTGCCAACTCCAAAGGGAAAGATTGCAATCTCCTGGGAGAGGAAAGATGCGCAATCCGGTTTGCTGTTTGTGCTGGAGACTGAAACACCCAATGAGTCTTCCGGCGTGGTTTGTGTTCCGACATTGGGGCTGGAGAATCCGAAGATATACATGGATGGAACACCTCTTACATTGTCCACAGGCCAGACTCAGGACTGGGTGAGCGTCAATGTTACTGGAGGCAAGCACACCTTTACGGTTGAATCTTGATAGCCTAGAATTCTGTATATTCTTTCTATAGTCGTCTGCTGAAGCCATTTTTATAAGCCATACCATGTTTGCGGCGTGGCGGCATGCGTTGGGTGTGTATGACATGAAGCACGCCCTAGTGTTAGTGTTTGTTCTCAACGAAAAGGTTCGTCTAGCTGTAATAAAAAATGTACTATGCTGCTTATTGAGCAGGTGTATTCTCTCCCTCGTTTTGACTCTCATCTGTTCTCTCGCTTTCTTCATCAATCAGCGTACTGCCGGGAGGTGGGAAGTTGGAAAACAACAACACAGTCATTCCAATCACAGCGATTGCCTGGTTACGACACATATTAGAACCCTCNNNTTCACAAGGATTACAGGTCTCTTGAAAACTTACCGCATTGCAGTAGAACGTCGCATACGCTTTGCCCACACTCGCTAAGCTCGAGAAGATTAGCCCAAAGAGCCCCTGCGTTGTTAATCTGGCAATATTCTCTACGAGTGTCACGGCGTTTAGAGCATCTGCGCGATGAGATTCTGAACACATATCGGTGATGACGCCTTTCGCTGCTGGTGCAGAGCCGGAGCCAAAAGGGAGAAGAAAGGCGGCTACAGGGCTCTGNNNATANNNCAAATGAACGTGTATCTCTTTGTTTGATAGAGAGCTTACCAAGAAAATGTGCCATCTCTTGGTGGCGAATGCGACGACAGTGGTGAGCGCACCATCGACGACAAGGCTCCATCGTAGGAATATAAGGTCAAAGTGGCCGACTTCGTGGTGGTGTTTTGAGGAGACTGGCCTAGTCGGCTCGATATCCGCCTGTTCACCGGTTGCCGCATCAAAATCTCCAGGTTCAGTAGGCAGCTGATCATCCGCTGTTGAAATAGACGAATCGTCTGTGTCTTCAGGCTCTGAGTGGGAATTACGCTTGAGCATGTTACGTCCGAAATTGATGATTCGTGGGAACAAGATGATGAGGAAGAAGCTTCGCATAAAGGCGAATTCGAACATGAGCCACCCATTGTCTCCTTGATCAAAGTCGAATGCCGCGGTGGCATACAACTGGGTTAGGAGAGGGGCATAATCCGTTGCAAGCTGTTTGGCATTCTGGTCAGTCTCGAAGAGAAAGCTCAAGGTAAAAGGATATGCTGCACTTACCACTCCGAGGAAGATGCCGGCGCAGAGAACGATGACGCCATAGTGCTTCTTGATGCCGCCGCTTGATGTTCTTACGCGCTGGGGCACGAGAATCTTGAGCGGAGCAAAGAAACCTGCAATACCCTGCTGGCCGGGCTTCTTCTTGCTACTCATGGAATCGGGAGAAATGTATGGGAGAGCAAAGTGTACGTAGGTGCAGGATATGAGGAAGGTGATGAAGGCGATGTCAAAGGGCGCGCGGATATCGATTGCATCTCCAATCATTCCGCCAGCTGTCATGTCAAAGAGNNNGCGAGCGAGAATGGCNNNTAAGAGAGGGCATGCATATGTACCCAGATACCCGACACTCTGTCCAAGCATGATGCTTCCCTGTAGCTTTCCAAAGACAACTGTCCGCCTAGCAGGCTCAACAAGTTCACTAACAAAGATGTTGGTGATGAGAATGTATCCGGCTGGCCCGCCAATAATGGTGACAAGCTGTGTGGCCTGGATGATCAAAATGCCTGTTCGCTTGCCGGCTATGACTCCGAGGATCTGTGCAAGGACTCGAAGAGCGGGCACGAAAGTCTGAATCATGAGAGCAGCGCGGGGACCAATCTTTTTGACGGTCCATCCTGCAATAAAAAGATTGAGAGTTCCTAAGATTAAAAGAGTCTTCAGNNNATGNNNCTCGTGTAAATAACAACCACAAGAGTGTAGTAGAAGGTGAGGCGAGCACACNNNGAACTCACCACAAAGTGTCGTGCTCATTCCCAGAATACTAAATTGAGCGGCGGTCCCCGCTGCGATTTCGTCGCGACTGCATCGCTGGCCGGGGCCTTCAAAAGGAGGGTTGTGGTCGTAGAATTCGTCGCATACCATAAGATGGAACACATACATGAGCCTTGGATGTAAGCAATGACTACACTTTGAAAGAGAATAGAAAACATGATAACACAATTGTGAGGCCATAAATGAGAGGCGTGAAACNNNCGGTACTTGAGTATAGCTAAACGCGACGCAGATTAGAAATCCTGCCGCCAAAATGCGGTTCTCGACATTGGTGAAGATGCCGCTGAGCGAGTCTCTGAAGCTTCTCTTCTGGCTAACCGAGACCAAGGCCTTGCGGCTAGGAAGCAGCGGCGTGGTCTCATCTGTTGCCATTCTGAATGAACCAACAGCGCCTCTCGAACCAAATCTTGGCGATTCTGGTTGTCGTTCACTGACTGCTTGAGCTGAAAGGGCGGATTGAGAAAAGAGTGCTTCTGCCTTCCGGTTTCCGTAGGTCTAGCTAAGACGCCGGTGGATCAATGGTTCCCCAGATGGCGAATAGAGGCCGTTGATTGCGTGAGTTGACGCCGAACCCGCAGCTGCAATTCCGATGGATTGTGGGCCGTTTGAGCAAGGGTTGGTGGTAGGCGATTACCAATTGATCCTCCATTGGACGGAGAAGGGCGCGAGATAACATCCGTCTGTTGAGGATATCTTCTGAAGTCATGGTGGCTGTGCCTGCAATTTAACTTGGTCTTTATCTTTTAGAGAAATCAAAGATTACATAGTATATATAAATGCATGTTTGGCTTTACACACGGTCAAATGTGGCTTTCACTTGTATGGCACCTTGGGTTTAAGGTGGATTCTACGGAGTAATTGAACCGATTTTCGGGGCGATCCGTAACCGCGATTCTCATTAACTCTCCTAAATTACATACTATACGTGCAGCTACATTCGACTTCTAGTTAAACGTCAAAAGCACTGCTTGCGAATATCGCACCGGAATAGAAATCTCTCCCTTGTTATTCGGGTGAAGCACACTCTCATACTGTTTCGCCACTCTCACCGGCTTTCCCTCAGCCAGGTCATAATCGTAACTCAATCCAGCGACCGTAATATTCGTTTCGGAGAGCGCGCCTGGAGCCGTCAACAGCTCGACAGTGGCATATTTAATTCCCCGTGTGCCAGTGCTGATGGTAAAAGTCGTGCTCGGCGCCTTCGAGGCTTCGGCTTGATCAGTTGAAGGGTTCCACTCGTGCAGGTTTAAAAGGACGACACGGGCCAATCGTCCATTTTCGTATGCTGCGTATGCGGAATAGAAATCGCTGTGAAGATCGATGTTGTTGATTCTCGTGTTAGGATGGGCTCCGATAAACTTGGAGACCATAACGTGACCATAGTAAGGAGGATTCGTCGATGGACCTGTACCGTTTTGTGCAATGGGCATCCAGGCGCCGTAGCGGTACGCCGTTCCTTGGTGCATATGCATGCGATTTACTCCCTATTGACTCGATTAGAGCGGTCGTGCTAGAGACTGGGGCCCTGGCGACTTACGAAAGATGCATAGTAGAGCTCATAGTCAAGGACGAACAACGCAGAGCCAAAGACGTTGGAAACTCCAAACGCCCCTTGACCAGAGACGCTGTTTGTTTCACCCAGGGTATAAACACGACCCGCATCATGATTGAGTTTGCAGAGAGACTGATGAACAGTGCCATTGATTACCACACTCGTGTGATTCATGAGGGTACCTAGTCTCAGTCAATAAAGATGGCCAATTTGGGACGGGTCCTTGGTAAGCTATACCTTGTAGAGTAGGGTTCTGGCCGGTCGAGGAGATGTATCTGAATCTCAATCAGTAATTAGTGTTGGCAGATTCAAGAATGGCTGCAACTCACCCGTGCTGTGACACTTCTGAGATCCACCCATCTCGGTCATAGTCGAACGTGCTGTTCCATATCGTCCATGGGGAGAAGAACGAATAAGGAGTTGTGATATTGTAACAGCATGTCGATGGAGCATAGAACCTAAGGGACTTGCTCGGGGTCTGAATATGTCGTGCACGGTCAATCCACTCTTCAACCCAGTCCTGTTGAGTCCATGTTGGGGGTCGGAATCCAGACAATGCGCCGTAATCATTTTCATTGCCTATTTCGAACAAGTGTAACCGATCAGGAGGTATTTGCCGCAGAGACTGTGAGACTTCCCCTCTGAGATTCTCAAGATACGTGGAATCGTTCTTGTAAAAGTTGAGTCCAAAGATGTACTTTGTTCCCTCAATGGCAGTTAATGCTTCCCAAAAGGTTGGGCCGATGGAAGTATTGCGTGGCTGATCGGAGTTGTAAGATGGATCCCAAAAATTGATCAGCTGCTCTTTTTGGTCCGGAATGTAGGTGACATGGTCCCTGGATAACATAGTAGGTTAGTAACCGTCCCCCGCTGAGCAAGAGTTCGAGTGCAATACTGAGTATTTCCTCCAATTCGAAGAATCTGAGGCACATCTCCATTGAAAGCTCTTAGATTGGCCAAGAGATTGTTGGTGAATCTGTTTGGATGAGATTTGTTTCCTGAATGATACGTTGGTTATGTTACCAGCAGCAAGGGAATGATCATGTTCTACCTTGGAAGTCAACTAGAAACGCAAACTCAATGGAAAAAGACTGAAAGTCAAGCGAGATAGGAGGACTCGATGACGCTGGGGGACTTCTGGCGACATTCAGATGAACTGTTTCGCCTGCAACGAGGCTCACAAATGTCGCAATGGACGAGGCCACTGAAGTTCGGACCATCTTCCTTTTTCATCAAAGAAGACCAGTAGAGACAAACGAGACTTGCTCTCATCACCAATGTCTCTCAATTGCTACTACACTTGGAGTCTCTTATATCCAATTGATCTTCATCTAGCTGCTCCATGATACGTTGCTTTTTGCGGGGGAACGAGATCGACGTCATATGAGCTTCAATATCTTGCCATTGACTCCAAATACGTAAAATAGAAATCAAATTAGCCTAAAGATGTCCCTTAGTAGAAGCAACTTGTTACTCCTGTTTTCATGGTCTTGAAATCGGATCCAAGCAGGGTTACATCCCGACGGATCGGAAAAGAAAGATCTGGGGTTTCAAAAAATACGCGATCGTGAAATACCGAAATACCGACCCCAGCTCCTACATATGCAGTCATGGCAGTCGAGCGGTAAACAAAATATGCGGAATAGTAAAAGAATAATCGTTCGATATATGTATTGATCAAAAGTAATACTTCATAGAGGCTATATAGGCTTAGATTTAGTAGATGATGCCATATAAAGATGGGTTTTCCTGGATGATGCGCGTAAGTCTCAATGCCATTGTTGTTTCCATGATTGCCACATTTGGAAGATCTGACCATGTGAACCATGGGGCACAGAATTTATAGATTAGAATACTTTTTACGTTTGAATAACCATGATTGTTGCTGTCTCTTTACCGTCATCATCAATCGTGAGATGGGCAGACTACCCCGCTGATCATCGCATGAGTGAAGAATACGAGACCGCAGGTATAAGTAATCAGAAAACTACGGGTAAAAAAGGTATATAACCAATGTTATATACATCCGGAAAGAGATGGAGTATCGGCAGAAAAGAATCCGCATTGCGACTGGCTGCATATGTTGGGCCACTAACATGTAAGACAATCGGCGACATCAACCTCACTCTAATAAGCGGCGCCTTTTATCTCATTGCATTACAAAATCTTTGACCACTATATTCGGTGATTTGAGCAAAGGATTCCGCCCTAGCTTCATGCAGATACAATCGCCAGAGCCGTTCATTAGTGAAAGTACGGTCTGCAAACCGCCTTGGCCACTGCCCATCCTTCATCAAACGCCGCAACCAGCTCATCCGGTAACGGGCCCTTCTCCAAGCTTGTCAAATTCTCCTTCAATTGCTGAGCACTGCTTGCTCCAATGATGACTGCGTCACCATACTCATTCTTCAACAAGCTGTGATGAGTAGACCATCTCAAAGCTGCCTCTGCGGTGGGGATGCCGAGCTTGGCGGCTACTGGCCTGACAACATCCAGGGCCTTGAAGTAGGTCTCATTCCAGTATCGGTTTCGGTAGTTTTTACCCTGTGCTTTCGTGGGGTCAAAGCGGCTACCCTCTTCATGCTCCTTGAAGTCAAGCTTGTACTTGTCTGTGAGGATTCCTCCGGCCACCGGGTTATACTGGTAAAATGCGATCCCGTAATTTCGAAGGCAGGGGAAGAGCTCAGGCTCTACTGCTCGATGGAGACCATTGTACACGCCTTGATAGACATCGGGCTTCTTCCACCCATTGCGGATGCAAATTTCGCAGATCTGAGCGGTTTCCCAGGCAGAATAGTTGCTGATTCCGAAGCGTTTGAAGTAGCCTTCTTCGTAGAGTTTATTGACTTCGCGAAGAGTGTCTTCGTATGGGGTGTTGTGATCCGGTGCGTGTAAGTACCACATATCAACCTTTGCCAAATGCGTGAGNNNATGATGTTTCTCNNNGAATGTATGTACGATGCGCCCTTCTTTNNNGCTTACCTTTTCGGTCTTGAGATCCTTCAGACTTTCCAAAAGGCCTTTTCGAAGACCCTCAGGTGTGTGGTTATATTGGCCACTGCTCGGCGATAGTTTGGTATCCATGACAATGCCTCGCTTTTGCCAATCTAGCTGGCCAAGGAATCTCTCAGAACTTCCTCCACCATACACTCGGGCGGTGTCGATCTCTGAGTGACCAAATTGCTGGAATACATCGAGAATCTCGGCGGACTCCTCCAAGGTATGAATGCGAGCTTGAGTGGCGCCTAGGAATAGCATNNNGCAAATGCACTTTCTTGGTGAGTGAATACAACAAACCTTTGCTCCAAGGGTCATGGCGCCGAAGACCACTTTTAGTGCTGAATTAGGTTTTGAACCCATCGTTATACTTTGTTTCTCGTCTTTCAATCTTGGCCTAGAGTTGACGTTTGTTTATTCTGGAAAATAGAGCGATGATGGTGGAACAACTGCGTCGCGATATTTTTTTCGACAATCGGGGCTCAATCGCTGCGATTGCGACACACAGCGGTTTTATTAGCAGAGGTTCAACCCCGCATTTAGAGATGATGCCATCCCTGGCACTATCAAGATATGGAGATAGGTGGAATTTCCGAGGCTGGATTCCCGAATATATCACGGTAATAAGGGATATATGGCCCTGATCAACACATTTTGGGTCGCTTGTCTCCGCAATTCACCTAGTTCTTTTGACTATCTATTTAGAGAGCCAGCTTTGCAATCAGGCTAGAAACGCGCAAGTGGAGGGGCACTAGGGGAGACCGCATTGGATGGGCGTAACTTTCCTTTAGCCAAGCTATTGTAGCTTTACTGACCCTCTTGATAATGAATATAACCTCCATAAGTTCACCTGTGAACTCTCCTAGAGATACAATCAGCCACAAGATATCAGCTATGCCGGAAGCAAGCAAAATGGTAATAAGGTTCAGATTAGACGGCGTCTTGTGCAAATAAATACTTGGTGGTGCGCTCTGAATTCTCTTTCGTTGCACGAAGACCTTCCGTCAGTCGTTTCGTTTATCTAAATCTCTTATTCTAGCGGATTTAATCATCTGATCTTGCAACTTCGGCACTCTGGAGCCAAAAACGTAGAGTGCGATGCCGAAGCGCTTNCCCCCAACCCTTCTGGAGAGTCCAGAAGCTGGAACATTTTGCTTGCAGAAGCAAATGAGAGATCTTAGCTCCCTAAGGCACCAACTACAAGATTCGGTGTTCCTAGGCATCGATGTGGAAGGCTGTGAAGGGATTGGAGAAGGCATCACGTCAATAGGTCTCGCTATCCTACCACCGACTAGTCTCCAATCTACCGAGTTCCCGTCGCTACCATTTGAGACCCAAGAGTTTGTAGATCGATATAAGATCGAGTCTTACTGTTTCTACCTCGAAGGCCGAAGTCGACGAAGACCATTTCCTCCGTTTCCCTGTGGATGTACTATTAAAACCGCAGACGTAGGCAAAGAGATAGCAATCATCATTGACAGCATCAAACAACGCTATATTGGGAAGGATATCATACTAGTCGGCTGGCATCCTCATCCCCGGGAATTACCGGCTATTCAAGTGTTTTCCCCAAGTCTATTCCAAGAGATGGTTGGATGGGTAGATGTTGTCGATATAACTCAACAAGTTTGTATATCAAAGCACGAAGATCTAGCCAAGACTTGGCCACCTCTTGGAGATGTGATGCTCTCTATAAGCTTCAGCAAAAAATGCTTACCACTGCGCCACTGCCACAGCGCTGGGAGCGACGCTATTCACACCATCGCGGTTCTGGTCCAGCTTCTAACGCACGACACTAACGGACCGTCTTTAGAAGTGCGAAGGCGGCGACCATTGAAGCAGTGGCGGCAGCGACAAAAGTAATGGGATCATGGTGGGTAAATAACCCTTAAATTGCGTATGTATGGATTTTTTGGGGGAGTCTTTTGTCTTTTGAACTTCGCGGCGAGATGACTCGTTCGTTAGGCTTACTGCAGTATTTCCATCACCACCACGGATACGAGCTTGTCAACTCAGGCAAAGCTAGTGTCAACTTGCCAATGAGCATTCGGTAATGTGAGCCTATATTGCATGCAGCTACTAGTCTCTTCAGTAGTGGGAAATCGGTCTGCCTTTTAACCGTTAGCTGATGCCAAATCATTGGCAAATGCCCTATAATCGTTGGCATATGCCCTGAAATAGTTAACAAATGCCCTGAACCCTTCTATAGCAGCAAGCTATTTGCCCTGAAGCATCCATTTTAGGAAATGAAATCGTTTCCATGTTGGGATTCTCAAATCATTGAAACAAACAGCCGACCAATCAGAATGCAGCATTTTCCTTATAGGGGCTTTCAGCGGATGCAGCGCTATAGCTCGCAACGCAGCGCGCTGCAACACCCGACCTAGCGCTGCAACGCCCGGCACAGCGCTATAGCACCCGGCACAGCGCTGTAGCTTGCGATATAGCGTGCGCGATTGATCGTGCCATCTGATCAATCTGATTGATAAAGCAAAATAGCAGGAACGACAGCACTCTTGCAATAGATAAATAGTCTAGCGGTCTAGATCAATAAAAGCACATTCAATCGACGCCTTGTTCAATTCCCATTTGCAACGTAATCTTCTCGTGATATTTGTTCAATTCCAACCATCAGGACATCAATTCGCATACAGCGTTCCATCCACTAAATCCACTATAAGCTACAGCGGTTGCAATCCAGCTTTCTGATTGGCCCAGGCCTGTCGATCTTTACTATATATGGTCATAGAATCATTTGAGATTCTCAAATGATTTCATGCCCAAAAACGGTTTAGTCTGAGCTGAGTCTCAGCTGCTATCAAATGGTTCCAGCGCATCAAACCACTAAAAGATCCCACTAATCCTCCGTACTGTTGGCAACTTTGATCATAAATTTTAGTGAACTAGCTATATGAGAAATAATGTATACCTCTTCATACATCACGCAACAAGCATGCTTCATGCAGCATACCGCTTATTCCTTCAGCGGAACGGTGTCCGTAAACAGAGATGCACTCCAGCCTGGGGGGTACCTGTCCCCAATAATGGTTGTCTTGTTAATAGCTTTCCTGATCTCCTCATTCTCTTCATCGCTAATGTTCAGCTTCAGTGCTCCCATGTTTTCGTCGTAGTACTTGATCCTCTTGGTTCCGGGGATCGGAATGACCATGTCCCACTGCTTCAAGAGCCAGGCAAGGACCAGCTGCGAGTTAGTGGCATTATGCCGAGCCGCAATCTCCTTCAAAGTGTTAACCAGTTCCAGGTTCTTGGGAAAGTTTTCGGGAGAAAATCGAGGAATGTTGATTCGGAAGTCTCCCTCTTCGAAATCCTCGGGGCCTTGGATTTGTCCAGTCAAGAATCCTCGGCCAAGAGGAGAGTAGGCGACAACAGCGACGCCGAGCTCTTGGCAGGTCTTGAGCATGTTCGTCTCTGGCAATTCAATCTCTAGCGCAAAAGGGCTGTACTCCATCTGAACGGCAGTGATGGGATGTACAGCGTGGGCTCTTCTTAGCGTTGTGGCCGAAACCTCCGAGAGACCCAAATGCCGAACCCAGCCCTTACTAAAGAACAGTCAGTATTTTCTCTTTATAAAGCATGGCGGAACTTAATGAGACTCTCAGTACTGAGACTTACTTCTTGAGTTCGACCATGGCTTTAACGGTGTTCTCAATGGGAACATTGGAATCGACTCTGTGAACATAATACAGATCGATGTAATCCGTTCGAAGGCGTTTCAAACTCGTCTCGGCGCATTCTTTGGCATACTCAGGGTCATTTCTGACCTTGCCTCCGCCCAGGTTCCCCCATTTGGTTGCAAGAACGATATCTTTCCGCTTTTCGGGGTTGCGGTCAAACCACTTGCCAATGAGTTCCTCACTGTCTCCATAAACATTGGCAGTGTCCCAGAACCTTTCTCCAGTTTCATAAAGATGGTCGAGAACCTTGAAACGTTCCTCATCAGACTCTGTGGCTCCATAGTAAGCGCTGATGCCCATCGCACCAAAGCCAATGGCTGTGACGAGAGGGCCATCAGTTCCAAGACGCCTAGTTGGAAGAGACATTGTGGGATGGGTTAAGCTAAATGGTCTTAGTTGCTGATGGTGAAAGCGATTAAAAGCGCAGTAACTGCTGTTAAATTGAATCTGTCGAGTGCAATATGCTAGACGTTTATATGTTGATGCCATGCGAATTCTAATTGTTGAATCGATCTTTGAGACTGCATTTCACTCTCTTTTATCTCAACTTTCAACAACATGTTCGTGAACTTGACTCAAGTCTATCGGCAAGTCTATCGGCAATAAGAACCACGGAGTTTCGAAGCGAGCGGGGATGATCGCGGTTCCGGTGCTCGCCTTTATGAAGCCGGCGTTAGCGGTGGCACGAATCGCCAAAAGAGGCAATTATTTCTTGTTGGAGAAGAGATGTTATGATGTGATGTCAGCCAGTGTCAACAACAAACGATGTTTGAGGATAATAGGCAAGATGTTTCATCGGTTTTACTTAAATTCCAGTTTACTTTTTTCCGAAAACTACAAATGCCGCTTTGGCCGCTGTTAACTTGTCCTGTTGCAACGTTGAAACATACGGTGATACGACTGAGATGCCGTCTAAGTCGGACTTCCGGTACCGACAGCATTGTATTCACTGCAAGGAGGACCTTTTGACTCCACTGTAACGTAGGAGCTCCGCGGTAAGGTAGAAGCTCCGCGGTAAAAGTTACTATGGTACTATGAATCTAGGACGGAAAACTAGAGATTCAACAAGTCCGATGAACTGAGCCCCAGTTAAGCAACACTCCTCATTCGATGGAGAGGGAACAGTCATCGGCGTTAGTTTTTAAATGTTTCTAACCATCGCCGATGACCAATAAAAGGCCTCATTGAAGACTCCACCAGATACCTATTTGGGATTTGAGATTTGTCTGAAAAGACAAAGTCGAAGAGAGTAATAAATGACCTTTAAGTACGCAGCTCCCTCCACTATCCATGGAGAATTATAAATTGAGCGCTGACTTCTAAATCATTTATCGAAATGTCTTGCTTTTTCCGTGTCAGAGAGCAGAACCTCGGCAGCGAATTATTAATGTACGGAGTTTTCACATAGCGAAAACAGGGCAATTGCAGGGAAATGAGACTGGTATAAATAGCATTCACTTGGAGAGTTAGAACAAGCAATATGCTATCAAGATTCCACCTGTGTCGCATAAGTCATATTCGCAATCCTATTCCTCGATAGTTTAATATGGCACTCTCAATCCCCAAAGTTGTCCACCAGTGGACCGTAGGAGACGGAGAAGGATTTGACGCTTTGCAGTATTCTGAACAGCCGCTTTCTGAATTGGGAGACAGCCAGGTATTGGTAAAATGTGAGTCTAATAGTGAGTCCGTTTTATAGACATTGCAATCCTAACGGCTCATACAGTGGAAGCAGTATCGCTCAATGTAAGCCGATACAGCCTCTCACTTTACATCATCATGATTAATAAGATTGCTTCTCAAGTACCGTGACCTGATGATAGCACAAGGGAAATCTATTCACCCTGTGGCTACAAACGTTGTCCCAGGCTCGGATGGAGCTGGCACTGTTGTCGCAGTTGGCAAACACGTTCGTCGCTTCACTCCGGGCGATAGAGTTGTTACTGCGTTTTTCCAAGACTATGTCGGTGGGCCGTTCCAACTCTCTGCGGCCGTCTCAGCGCTTGGGGGTGCGTTGGATGGTACGCTTCGCACTTATGGAGCCTTTAATGAACAGGGATTGGTTCGAATCCCACCGATCTTGAGCTCTGTGGAAGCTTCAACATTGACTTGTGCTGGAGTTACTGCGTGGAGCGCTCTTTTTGGGCTGTCCGACTATAGGGTGAGTGCTGGAAAATGGGTTCTGACACAAGGAACGGGAGGCGTCAGCGTGTTTGCGCTACAATTTGCAAAGGCAGTTGGTGCCAGAGTCGTCGCAACTACGAGTTCTAGCGACAAAGTCGACTTTCTGAAAGGTCTTGGTGCTGATCATGTCATCAACTACAAAGAAGACGCCGAATGGGGCACCACTGCCAAAGCACTGACCGGCGGAGGCGGCTTTGATCATATTGTTGAGGTTTCTGGACCAGTGTCTATGAGACAGAGTCTGAAGGCCGTCGCGATTGGTGGCGTCATCAATATTGTTGGATATTTGGGAGGCTCCAGTGGTGATCAGCCGAGCTTCTCGGACTGCTTCCAGCACAGATGCATCGTGCGGCCGATTGCGGTGGGATCTAGAGTCGTGCTGGAAGAGCTGTGTCGCGCGATCGAGGCAAACCCAGAGAAGCTTCGGCCGGTCATTGACCCTAAAGTCTTCCCCATGGAACAGCTCAAGGAAGCTTGTGAATACCAGTGGTTGGGCAAGCACAAGGGAAAGGTGTGTGTTGAGATTTCTTAGCAAGGTGATTATGAGAAGATGAGGAAGTGATGTGATGACCTTTCTGAGGAAGCTGTGTACATAGAATCATGTTCTTTCGCATGCGGGATTATGTGCTATGTACATCAAAAGGCATCCCTAACAAGATGTACATATAATCCTCTCAGTTAGCATATACCTGCATCTCACGTACAATATATTGACTGTAGCGTTGTTCCCGGCTAAAATTGATACCATTCACAGTCTGCTATGTTCCGACGCATCTCTGCTAATACACGCGTATTCAGTACCACCACCATGTAAAATGGCGTCATGACACCACAGGGGTCCCCTCCAAACCCCGCGCCAATTCCGTGACCCCTCTTTATTTCTCCCAGGTGCTCAAGATGGTTGAAGGCACCAAAATGGGCTTCAAGTTGGTAAAGTTAGGAACGTCAGCAAAGACGGGCTTTGACTCTTCTGCTGTCAGAGCATTTGCTGCATCCTGGGGCTTTTCCCAGGTCATCAAAACACCGCCGGAGAAGGGCGAATCAGGGCCGCACTGGATGACCTGCCAGCTCTTCAGGCCGATGGGGCCCCATTGCTTATTCACAATGGGCATGTGTGTGTTGATGTAGTAATCCATGTCGAAATACTCGCCCTCCTTGGGCTGATTGTAGAGAACTGTGAAGTTGGAGGCCATTGTGTCAGGGAAATGCTCGCTCGCTCAGTGAGTCTATAGGAGAGTGAAAACGTCAGTTGAAACCGCTTGCGAAGGGCTCTCGTGTCGTTCGCTCGTACTTTGGGTGCTAAGATATGAAATGGTAGTTGTAACTGTTGGATTGACAGCTTCGATACTTAAAAAGCTGCTGAACAAAGTATGTTTATATGTAATTATAATTGTCGATCGGTGCTGGTGGTAATTGTGAAGCGGTTTTAAGTTGTAGCCCTCCCGAATGATGCCGGGCGGAATTGGTGTTCTAGTAAGGCTACTAGAGCCGATCAGGTTTAACACTTCCTCAACAAAGATTGCAATCTTTGTGGGCCAACGCCCAAATACAGAGAGCTTCCAGCGGTCGGATTCGGCCGGAAGGAAATAGAAGCCGGATATTATAAGATACGAAGTCATGGCCTCAAGCGGGCACTCCAGGGGAGCACATTCGGCAATTGTTGCCTATAATGACTCGTGGTATGAATACTACGCTGTATAGAATTACGAATAACGTCTGTACGAGTAATTTGCTGAAGCACTTTGGATTGTCGGGTCTGCTACAGTTTACAAGTACTTTTACCCGATCAAATCTGACATACACCAGAAGCATTGAGAGATTGACCCACAAAGAAAAAAATGAAATAAAAGGAGATTATGACAAGCAATTAATATCTTCGGGGAAAAATATGAAAATGAAGTAAAAAAACAAATATCATGCCATAACGAGGAATCGAACCTCGGTCTTCAGTGTTTCATATCCACAAACTGATATACTAACCACTAAATTATTATAGCGTGAAGACATTTGATGAGTGGAGCTCAACTAAATTTGCATCATAAACACTTCGCGGCTCGAAGGCGAGCGATACCTTTTTTCGTCGACACGCCTTGACGAAGAAATATGCGGTTACAAAATTGCTGAAACATGTACATGGAGGTTATATTCATGGTCAAGATGGTCAGTCAAAGTGTAGTAGCTGGTTATAAAGGCGACGCTTCAGCTTTTGGGCCAAATCCAGAATCAATCCGTAGCTCAATCTTGTCGACAACAGCCGACCAAGTCAAACCACAAAGTATGACCACTGAAGGTTGAAGAACAAACTCAAAATAGACGCGCAAAAAGGCTCGAAGAACAAGGTTCAAGCACAACGAAATTGGTTTCAGACTGTGTAATCGTGGATAACAAGCAATGGGCCTTTTTGGCCCACAAGCTGCATGAAATAGCATTTACTTTTGTCTTCTATCCATATCACTACTGGACAATCGGACACTTTGAGAATAGCGTATTCCTCTTCGATTGATCTCGAATCCTATTCATTCACTGATCCTGATGTGCGCGTGCCCAAGTCTTCATTAGTCGGACTTAATATTTCGCCGATGTCGTACTTCTCGAGATATTCGAAGAGCTTCAATCGCTCTTGCTACGGGCTATCATTGGCATAACCTGTGCCACTATGACAACCTTCAAGCAGGAACGCAATAGTTTGCGCATTTATTTCATCAAAAACCCTCTTCCCCCCAAACACTAGACATCAAAGTGTCGCATCTCCGGTCACGTTGATTGCCGGCGTGGAGTCAATCTTCGTTCACCTGCTATTTTGGCGTGGAACTTTCGCAAATGCTACAGTTGCTTTTCTTCTTCTTCTCCTACTCGTCTCCAATCCGCAGCGAAGCCCGACTGCCAAGGACACGCTTGAAGGCCTTAAAGCCCTAGGGAGGTGTTCTGGGTTGCTGACAAAAATAGTTTTAGCCAATAAATTAAGCTTATATGTCTATTCTCCGCTCAGCTTGATCCATGCTTGGCCCGAATGTCACCTAGCTTATCTAGGAATGTTTTGCAACAGTGAGGGGAGCATTTGCTCTTGCGGACTCTGGCTACCAGATCAGGAAGCTCATTAGTTTGCGATTCGTCATATGTCAATGCAAATGAGTGGATGCTGATGTTCTTTGGAATGGCGCAAAGCAGCGGTATTGAATCTATGCTTTTTGAAAGAAGAGAGTAAGGCGTCATTTGAGTTGCCGATTCATCTTCTGTAATGAGGTCAATGGATAAAATGAGCCACCACCCCATAGATACCGGACCGTTTCTTTCCAAGCTCTTGACAACATCAATTTGTTCAGATTTCTAAAATGGTTACCAAAGCTACCCTTGCTTTGCTTGTGGCGGCTTTCCCGCTTGCTCTCGCTGCACCCCTCACTGGCAACAGCTCGGAGCTTCGACTTATCAAAACTTCAGAAGATGACGTTGGCCAGTGGGTGACTGAGCAGGAGAAGTTTGACAGATTTACCTCAAAGAACATTGGATTTATTGACATTACTGATATTAAGGCAAGCATGATGCAACTGGCGTCATTTACCCGTGGCCATTACCAACGTCGTTACNNNCATCAATTCACAGGA
>JARWZN010000005.1:4181102-4206539 GCA_030015385.1 Trichoderma sp. BMH-0061
GGTGCTATCCATTCTCTCAAGGCACCATCAGACACCTCTCTGACTGCTCGTGCTGTCACTTATCCGACAAGGGTCGAGCATGTAGACGAAGCCCAGTCGCTCATTGCAAAAGTGTCCACCACTGGTCCCCAAAGCTGGCTGACTACGTTTACTCAGTGCGTACTAGTCAATCACTCTCGCAATACAGCTCCCAGTGCACATATTAACAGTNNNTCATTCACTACTCGGCATTATCGCTCAACAACTGGCACTCAGGCTTCGGCTTGGCTATTTGACCAAGTCTCCACCATTGCATCTGCAAGGCCGGAGATCACTGTGCAAAGGTTCACCCACACCTGGAACCAGCCTTCTATCATTGCCCGGTTGCCCGGAGCGAGTTCAAACCTCAGTAAGTTCATTAACGATATTCCGAATGCGAAATGGCAGAGTTGCNNNCAGATCTCAGTCATCGTGGGCGCTCACATGGACTCCACCGCTGGCTCGACGACAGCCCGCAGCCCCGGCGCAGATGATAACGGCTCTGGATCAGTTACTATTCTTGAAGCCCTTCGCGTCATTGCCCAGTCAGACTTCGTCCCCCAAAACACAATTGAGTTTCACTGGTATAGTGGTGAAGAGGGAGGACTTCTCGGGTCTCAGGCAATCTTCTCCAACTATAAGTCCACTGGAAAGACAGTCCTTGCTATGCTCAACCAGGACATGACTGGCTTCTCTCCAAGCAACCAGCTGGCTGTCTACACTGATAACGTTGATGCGGCTTTGACGCAATACGTCAGAGTAATTGCTACCCAGTACACGGGTGCTGCACCTCTTACCACGCGATGTGGCTATGGCTGCTCCGACCACGCAAGTGCTCGATCGAATGGTTTCCGTAAGTTTCTCAAGTCCNNNAGTATCCGTTCCAAAATTTATNNNCCTGTGCTCGACGCCTCTGCCTTTGTCAATGAAGACACGTTCGAAAGGTCCAACCCCAGCATCCACACTGCTGGAGACGTGAGTATCACTATCAAGATTACCCAGTTCNNNCTGACATTTAGANNNTCTCTCGATAAGATCCAGTGGCCGGCGGTTCTTCGACATGCCAAGTTTACTGTGGGATTCCTCGTTGAGGCGTCTTACCTTTGAGTAGTTGCATAGCATCATGTATATTGTTGGTTGATGATATAGCAGACAGCTTGGAGCTCATAAGATATCATGTTAACCGAATATAAAGAAGTCAAACTATACATTTGTATTTCCTCAGAACATTGAGACAGAACTTCAATTATGTGTTGCTGCTGAGCGCTGGACAATTTTCCCTTGAATTAAACATTTCATTTAAGAGTTTGTAGTCACCTATCAACAACAGACGACTTTGCTGATATACCGCTCTCTCCCTGATTCCCTGTCCCTAGTTGTCAGCCGTGGATTGCAAAAACTGTGTGCCATAACCAGTGTCTTTTCCTCTCTGCACATCGACAGTCAATGGTGTTCCGTAGCCATAGCCGCTCGAGTATGCGCCCTCGTACGTGGGATAAGGGGTTTGCTTCCATATGTTCTGAATCTTCTTTGCTGACTTTAGGAAGTCTCTTCGAATGTTGCGGTAATCATTATTGACGATTTTACCATCCCTTTTGACAAACTTTCCGTCAACTAATACGTGCAGAACGTCACCAATGTTTGCATGCATTATGATTGCTGCAACAGGATCGTCCCATCCGAGCATTGAAGGAGAGTTTTCCGCATCCCAGACTACTAAGTCGGCTTTGGCACCTGGCTTGATGACACCAAGATCGGGTCGTCGAAGTGCTAGGCCTCCAGACCGAGTTGCTAGCAGGAACGCTTGATTGACGGTCATGGGAGAATAAGTCGGGACCTGCCAATTCTCCAACACTTGATTGTAAAAATGGTGTCTGACGGACTGCAGCCACATTCGAGCTTGTGTCAAGATATCGGACGAATATGTAAAATGAGTATCAATGCCAAGTGCGGCTTGGTCTTGCACATCATATGAATGAGGGTGGCCATGTCCGTACTGCATCTCCGATTCTGCAGTGATGGAGATGTATTGGTTGGTAGAACGAAGCAGTTGCACATCGTCCGCAGTGATGAAACTTGAGTGAGAGAAGACAATGGGAACGGTGCCATTCAAAATGCCAAACTGCTGAACTTCACTTGGAAGATTGCTAAAACCCCAGGGTCCGGCAAGAGAATGGGTTGTCATGACTGAGACGTTAAACTCTTTGATGAGATTTGCAATGTCCTGTGCCTCATTGATGTTTGGATTTGGGCCCCAGAAGTCATATGCAACGCCGAGTTCTGTAGGAGAATCTCCCACTAGTGCTTCTTTGTTTCTCGCTATTTCTCGAAAAAGCGGAATCTGGTCCGACGCAGTGTAGTTGAGAGACGTGATGTTGTGAAAAGTAAATGCCCAAAAAACTCTGGCTCCGCTGTCGATTGATGCATTGAATCCAGCATAAGACGTGCTTGCAGACCATGTGTGCGAAGCATGATCAAGGAGAGTTGTCACTCCGCCGTTCATGGCTTCGTACAAGCCAGCCAATTGACTAATATATACATCATCAGCCGTGAATTTATCTGCCGCGACGAATTCTCCGTAGCGGCTAAAATATTCGGTAAGAGATGTGTTTGAGGCAATTGTCTTGAAAACGGTTTGCCAACCGTGGCGGTGAGTATCAACAAATCCTGGAGTCAATATTTGATTCGATATGTCGACAACTTCCGTTCCTGGCGGCAATTTAGACGGCTGAGGGTTTGCGTTCACAGATGCAATGCGATCATCTGTAACCAAAACGGAACCATTGCGAATTATCTTGAGATAATTTGAACTGTCGTCCCATGCGATAATTGTTCCACCTGAGAGAAGAGTTGAAGCTGCGTCGACAAAGGTGCAGCAGAGCCCGAGAGCTCCAAAGATGAAAGAGCGGTAACGCATGAAGAATGAAGTAGGGCGCGATCTTCTCAAGTCAACCAATTGGTGCAATGGTTTCCGATTGCGCGCTGGAGTTCCCCATTCTTCCTCCAGAGCATTGTCGATTGTTTATATAGTCCATGTCAACGTTGTTGGTTGAAGCGTTCTTGAGAGTTCCCATGACACCAATTCGACACCAGTTCGACACTATCCGCACCATTATCCAATGGTAAATCTCGAACAATGCTCATCCAACGCTGCGTTCCACCGATCAATTAATTGAAGATCTTCCCCTCATGTTCAAGCGAGTCTGCGAAGCTCAAAATGACCCAATCCGAAATGACTTGTTACAAGTTATTGGGGTACGGCGTCTAATTTGTATGGGCATGTGGAACCACTCGTTCGCCGAGGTGCGGGTCCATCACATCTTAAGTGATGAGAAGCGGGTGATGAACACAATTCGCCATTTACATAATAATTGGTAATGTTTGCGACGGCATCGGTGGGCCGGCTGGAGCCCTATATATCATTGTAAATGGACGCTGAAAGACGATGCTAATATATCATAAACTCCAATGCCACTAGGCTTTGGCCGATATCACCTAAAGGCAAATTGCGACCCAGTTGAACGCGGTGACTCTGATCGTCACCAACGCTTTTGCAACGGTGCCCCACGAGCCAGCCTGATGTAACATAGCCGGGTAAATGGTGTCCCCGGGATAAAGATGGGACGGAAACTTGCACGTGTCTCAATTGAATAATCTCAAGCATGAGTAATCCAAACATGTGCCATGGCGAAGACTCTGAAGGGACGACACATACGCGGCCGTCTCCCTCGGGCGATGTAGAAGAATGGGTCCTTATTGACGGCACGCCAGGTTGTTGCGTCCAGATTGGGCTGAATCATTTCTTCCAAGACAAGGGACCCATTGACTTGGTTGTGAGCGGACCCAACTTTGGGAGGAACAGCACGGCTTGGAGGGGGCCACGTTCTGATCATCAAGGATGGGGGGAACGAGGGGATCATATGTGAAACCGCAGTATAGCATCGGGAACACGCTACACCAACACCGAATAGTAACGAGAGAAATCTAGGTAGCGGCCGGCGCTTTACACCGCCACTTATTTGTTACACGGCTCCGGGCTAACATGCTCTACGCCCAGCTAAAGTGGTGTCTAGGTCGGGATTGGGGGCGAACTCAGGTGTGAGCTGAGGCGGGCCGGGCTCGGACTTTATTTTCAAACGATTGTTGTCTCTTGGTGGCTCAGAGTTTAATGTTCCTCCTGGTTTTGATCCTGTTTGACCACTGTTAGTTGAGAAATGCTCATAAGAAAAGCTCTTCTATCTCTGCGTCTATAAACAATGATACTGAACTGACTCAAATATCACTCAAAGCTTAGCAAGAAGCCCTTATCAAACTGTTTCTAAAACTTGGACGCGTGTAGTGGGTCGATAAGCTTGCGCACGAGATTTGTAGAATACTAATATCTCGGCAGGGGGCAGGCTCAGGGGCCAGGCTAGGAGAAGATGTGTACTCACGGGCAATTCTTGAGGTCGTACTTTTGAATATAGCCATAGATGACCTATTTGGTTTAGTTTAGAAGATATTTTCTTTTGAGCGGGGAAAATTCAACATGCCAGTACACCAAGATCTGTATGTAAATACAAGATACGGTTTGCGTGAGGCTGACCCGTGTCTTCATTTGCCACTGGCAAGGGTAAGAGATTCATCCCTTCCACGACATTCATCAATTGACCAACCGCATGTTGCCACATAGAATTGCATACCACTTATCTTGTTTAATGCTGTTTAGCTTGAGGTAGCTACACATCTCCGAGAGTGAAAATCAGGCTTTTAGGCTCCATCTCGCGAGAGCTAGACGCCAGTGTCCACAGGCACATACGGCACTAGCCGCTCAATCGTGTCAAGTAAACCTCGGCAGATACGAATCATGAGGAAGTTGAAATACTATTGGTTCTTGTTAATGAATGCCTGACAATGACTAAATGATGAGACAAAGGGGGAGGCCTCGAGATTGGCAGCGACACTGTATACTTGCGGCAGAGTGTTCATCGTATACCCAGAAATTTATGCATAGACCGGGCACTAAATCTTTACACATTGCTGATGAATTAGCGGCAAACACAAAATCTTCGTCTTCTAACTGTTTGTCAAACCTGAGTAATAAGGAGAGGTGTTGTTTTACGATTCATACCTTGTCCGATCAAAATCTCCTAGTTTGCCACTTCAAAGACATACACCACAGAGGCATATATAGAAGGATTTCCCAGAGTATTGTCTCAATACTACTTCGTAGATCCAATGGTCGGTTACCATCGAGACAGCAGTGCAGAGTTTGCACTAGCCTTCGGATGCTGACTTGAAATATTATGAAAATGAACGCGGGTAACGTCCGCACTCAGCATTGTACACAGTAACGCCGAGGCTTTCGAGACCCATAATCTGCAATGTATGAGGAATCTATTCCTTGCTCATGCTTCGTATCGCCCCAGGATCTTTTGACAAGAATACATACCATTAACCTTGTAGACAGACACGAGCAATGGGCTTGAACAGCAGAAAGCCAAAGACAGTTTGGTTCAATAAAGATGCAGATAATAGCCTGAAAAATCAATGAGCAAGTTTTTCCCACCAGTATCTTTGATCTTCTTACCTATTTTTCTCATGATTGTGTGTTTGTGTGTTTGTGCACACAGGGGAACGCATTAACTACACGCAATTAGGGGGAGTAAATATAGGCAAAAATCTTCGATTTGCTCGAAATTTCTTTTCCTGTCGCCAACTATTTGAGAGAATAGACTCAGCTCTTACACAGCAGTTGAAGTGTGGATAGTAGCAATATAGTTAATGACATAGTTGTTGATAAGGTGGCGACTTTGGCTAACAATTTGTTGCCCATTATGCGATCCCTTCCCTCGCGGCTTGGCTTCATTAATGTCAGCCACTTGTCAACATAGCATAATTGCTGAGCTAACTCATTGTAATTGGTGGAACTTGGCCAACTTTATCTCGTAAGGCGTGCTGTGCATCATTGGGAGCCAATCAAGCCACAGCTGCGGAGCTGACACTAGAATTACATAACGTGGACCAGGGCCTGGTCAGGGACTAGTCATCATTACAACGAACAGTGATGGAGGACAAAGACAAACCGGGCGAAGAGACAGATCCTGGTAGGCAGCTCGTTGTGTTGCAATGTGTGGATAGCCTCACTTGAATGAATTTGCTGACTGCGGAGAAAAGACCTCATCATGCATGCAAGGTGGAAATTACTGCGCTGGAAGCCCATGGAACACTGTGACTGCCCTGCAGTAGTGAACTCTCTTTGAAATCAGGTATTTTCTGAGCCATATTCTGAAATGAATCCTTCGTGAAGGCAAGCTCAGAGACAAGGATGTTGGACTATATATTCCCAGATGAATCCCCTCAGAGATGATTCTTTTTCTTCAGGCTCAAGCTCAACTCTGCAAATCACACTCTCCAATCCTCTCTAGTTCAACTCAGAATCCATCAAACCATTCAGCAACAATGAAGTTCCTTTCAACCGTCGCCGTGGCGCTTGCCTCGATGTCTGCTACCGTCATGGGAAGCTGTGAGNNNTGCGCGAAACCTNNNCGGGGCTTGTACAGTACTGACATTTCATGTTCTCCTGAAGCATATCCTTACGAAAGACTCGACAAAGAGAAGGCTGTTCTCCTTGTCGTCGATCTCCAAGATGGCCTTTACAACGCTGTCCGAGACTTTGAGCCAGTTACCTACAAGGAGAGCATCATTGCGCATGCCGCCATTGGAAAGCTGTTTGATCTGCCAGTCATCTTGACTACTTCCGCAGAGCAAGGTATGCTATTTGGCACTNNNAATACTATTACANNNAGCNNNACGTACAACGGCCCCAACGGACCTCTACCAAAGGAGATTACTGGCATGTACCCCAACGCAACTTTCATCAAGCGCCAGGGTGAAGTCGATGCCTGGGACAACAAGGACTTCCAGGCTGCTGTCAAGGCTACCGGCAAGACTCAGGTCATCCTTGCCGGAATCGTCACCGATGTGTGCACTACTCATCTCGCCCTGTCTCTTCGAGCTGCAGGATACTCTGTCTGGGCCAATGCTGAGGCCTCTGGCAGCTCTTCTACCTTTGTCCGCGAGATCTCCAACGACAGAATGAGACACGCCGGTGTGCAAGTCGTCAGCCTGTTCTCCATCGTTTGCGACCTCATGAGGGACTGGCGAAACGTCCCTGGTGCCGCAGAGGTGCTTCCTTACCTTGACACGTACTTCCCCGTCTACGGCATGGTTGCTCGGGCTCACGCCGCTGCCAAGCTTGACGGTGTTATCCAGCCTGGTGAGGCCGGTCTTATCTAAGCTGTTCGTGGGACTGCTGTTGGGTTAATGACTCTTGTGGACTCTGTGGGATTGGAGAAAAGATGAATATCCATAATTACATAGTATGTTTTAGCTGACCTTGGTATGGGTTTTTCCTTCTGGGTTTTCCCACGCCTCGGTTTGAATGCAAGGGTAATTTGAACTATCACTTTCATATGTTATGATAAATCGAGTCTATATTAAGTACATGTAAGAAGTAACCCATCCAACAGAGCCAACCTCCCGGCTCATTACTCGGGAGATCATAAAGCGGGCCAACTGCTTCGACCCAAAATGGCGATATCTTATCCTTGAATTCCCGAAAACCGTTTCGAATGGCCCCCAAAGCCCTGTTGTTTGATATGGGGCAATATCTTGCCAAAAAAAATATCACTTGTGAGATGACCGCTTTTCTCCCCACTAGGCATAGCGCTTCTCTCAGCTAGCCTTCATCCTTCTTACTTTGCCTTAGATCTCGATGTCATTTGGAATAATATCTACCTGCCACTTTAATAGTAAATACTTACTTGGTCGAATCAAAGTATTTATAGTCCGTCCGTTTACTTAATGCACTGTGCACCTGCTCGAACGAATATGGTGGGATTATTCTTTCTACACGGGCGAGCTCCATCACAGGCGCAAATTATAAAATTACATGTCATCCAAGCTCAATTGTTACTAGATAACTATCCAACATACATATTTACATTATCTTCCAGTCCCTATCACTTCAGGATCTTCTTGGCAAAGTGCTAATCTTTGTTGCTGAACCAGTCAAAGTGAAATTGAACGTCACTGGCCCGTTGACATCCAGGGTCAGGGTATAGGCACCCGGGTAGACCCATCTATCACCGTTGGTGTCTGCACGAGCAAGTGCTCCGAGGGGCACTGTCAAAGTAAGCTGTGAGGTTGCACCAACGCCCACCTTCTTGACACGTCCGTATGCGGCCAACTGCTTATTCGGGTGAGGCGCGGGGCCTGCATTCGTGGACTTCAGGAACAGCAGGCCGACGTAGTCAGATGCTAGATTTGCTTTGCCACCTGTGTTCTTGACGTTCACGACGATGGTTGCGAATGTTGCTCGATCCTTGTTTGATCCGGCGTTGTTGACAATAGTGGCGACATCAGTGCCAGCAGTCTTGGTGGATCCCAGTGACACGGAGAAGTTGGTGTAGTGCAATCCGTAACCAAAAGGAAGGACGGGAGTGCCAGTATACCATGCATATGTACGTCCAGGGATGCTTCCGGATGGTCGAAGGTTCATGTCTTGGATGTTGTTGTTGTTGATATAGTTGGCAGGGTATTGAGTGATGGGAAGTCTGCCAGCTGGTGGGCTTGCACCGGTAAGGACGTCAAAGAGAGCATTGCCACCTTCTTGGCCGGGATATCCAGCCCACAAGATGGAGTTAACCTTGGAGTTGCTCAGCAAAGCACTGTCATCAATCTGGCCACCTCCGAACTGCACGATAACCAAGGGCTTGCCAAGGTTAGCCAGTTGAGAGATCAAGTCCAATTGGTTTCCGGGCCAGGTGATTGCGCTACGGTCAAAGCCCTCGTTCTCCACAGAGATGTCAATTCCTCCGAGATAAACGATGACATCGGAAGAGCTTGCGGCAGAGAGAGCAGCATTGAATCCGCTAGTGTCTCCAGAGTTGATGGCGGTTCCCTGTGCGTACTTGACATTGCGCCACCTTGACTGGAAGACTGTCAGGGGTTCNACCAATACCGGTGCTGTACCAGCATAGTTGCCTTGCAACTGGGTGGTGGCATTAACCCACGGACCAATGACTGCGACATTCTGGAGAGTGGGCGAAAGAGGGAGAGTGCCATCGTTCTTCAACAGGGTCATTCCTCCAGTGGCGGCATCGTGCGCAAGGGTTCGGGTTTGTGTAGTGTTGACGTTGCCCCAGCCAAGAGAGCTATACTCTGCGGGTTGATCGAACCATCCGACCTTGACGAGTGCAGAGTACAATCGAATCAATGACTTGTCAAGAGTAGCCTCTGTAGTCATACCAGCCTGCACCGAGGCATTCAGGACGTTATAAGAGCTGCCGCAGTCAAGATCAGTGCCTGCATTCAGAGACATGGCAGCAGCTTGAGTCAAGTTGGCGGCATAATGGTGGGGGTCAAAAACGTTCTCGACAGCGTCGCAGTCGGAGACAACGTAGTTGAAGTCCTCGGTAAAATTGTAACCATCGCGAAGCACAGATTGTAGGAGATAGCTATCAGCACAAGCTGGGACGCCATCAACCGCATTGTAGGCGCACATGATGGATCCGACCTTGCGNTCACGAACGCAGGTCTCGAACATTGGAAGATAGTAATCAGCCATATCCTGCTGGGTAGGCGTAAGATTGTTCCCGGTGCGACCGTTCTCGATATCGTAAGCAGCAAAGTGCTTGCAAGTTGAGATAGTTCTGAAGTAATCGGGATCAATTCCGCCCTGAAGGCCGTTGACTAAAGCCAATACATAACCCGAGATACGGAATGCATCCTCTCCAGGGGTCTCCATGCCTCGGCCCCATCGGGGATCACGGAATGGGTTGATGTTGGGCGTCCAAAAGTCCAATCCAGCAAATCCATAGTTGGCAAATGCACGAGCCTCGGTGCTGATAGCAGTGGCTACGCTCTGCACGAGAGCATCGTCAAATGCGGCAGAGAGAAGAATAGGCATGGGGAAGCTGGTCGCTGCGCTGAAGTTGGCTCCAAGAGGCGACTGGAATTGCACACCGGTGCTGCCAGCGACGCCGTGGAGCGCTTCATTCTGCCATTGGTATGCTGGCAAACCAAGTCGTCCACTGCCAGAAGCAGAACTGCCTACATTTGAGACCTTTTCATTCAGCGTCATGGGCGAAACAATGGCGGCGGCTCTTTGGGCAATGCTCTTGGTGGTGTCACAGACATCATTGCTGCAAAGGGGATCGCGAGTGCAGTCAGGGAATGAAGGCGTCAAGGGAGGATTTGACGATGGATTAGTGACTTGATAAATGTTGATCCGTGCATTTACGTTAGATGAAAATTCTCTTTTCTCATCATCTCTGATCCCGGAGTTGATGACATACATGTTGCCGCCTCCGCAAATCTTGCTAGGGTCCGCAGGGCATGGCGAAGTGCATTGGCTCTCGTCAGCTTTGACGGAGGTGCTTTCAATGCGGTGGCCACAGAAGCATTGGCTAGAAAATAANNNTGTTAGAATCAACATCTTGAATTGGCCNNNTTTCCAAAGCTTCAGAGCCACNNNCATGGTGAATTCAACTCCGGCATATTGGTAACCAGCCGCACCGCATAGGTTGGCACAATATTGGGGTGAATTGAGATTGTTTACGGTCAAAAATGGCCCTGCAAGATCGCGAGGCGAATTTGGATCATGATAGCAACCCACATAAGTTGTTGTCGCTTGGTACGCAGGCAAACAAGTTCGGGATTGAGCGAGGTGGAAAAGAGCCATGGAGTACATCCATGGTAGAATGCGTAGGCCCGCCATGACTGCCTTTGAAGATGATACACCAAGTGATCTGGAGTATCAGAGCATCGATCGGTGCGCCCGAGTTCCTATGAATAGCTTTTCCTCCTCCCTTTTGAAGCAATAAATTCCCACCTATTATATACATGTCTATTTTGCATGTGCATTGCTCTCCGCTCATTCTCGCCCGCAGGCTTTCTGACTGCATTGAGAAATGGCTTCATGTCTCATCCCAGTTTCTTAATCGAGCAAGTTTTGTTTTGTCCCGACGGGATATGACAAAACTGCGGGCTACCAGACCTATTTCTCGTATGCCGATCCTCTCCATCTCCGGGTACGCCGTCACTTACATCTGCCAATGTTACCCTGTACGAAGGGCACGAACGTGAAATCTCCTAAAACCCATCGCTTTCCCCAGATTTTCCCGTCTCCTAAAGGATAGATTACCGGCGGCTCCTTCAATCGACAGCCAAGACAAGGCCTTCCCCGCAACCCGATCTGGTATTTCGTACCTCTCCGCATTGTTTAGTCGCGATGTTTCGAGTGGTTGTGTGCGTCGGGAGGATGAAGGATGCCGCTACTTCGGTTAGGCTTAATGTCTGGCTCGATCTTGTTGTCATTTAGCCTAAAGTGAAGCAGAGCAACGTGATATTATAGCTCGACCTGCAGCGTAGCGTTGGGAATTGCCGGCTCCAGGCACCCAACGTTTCCACTATGCATAGCAAATCCGGCACATCGCCTTAAGAGAGTTAGTTTTCTCCCCCCATTCTATATTCTCCGTCCTCGATCTTGTTTTTTCCTCGGTCGTTGTTACGCAACATCGTCATAAGTAGGTACTTGATGCGAAGCCAATGAGAGGGGGCTGAAACATGCATTTCCTTACTACAAATATAGTAGGAATCTGACCGAGATTACTGCCGAGCCGAATGTTGCCGATGGGTTTGCGGAAGGCGACTAAGACTCCGTATTCCGCACCACGTTTTTCATCGCCCTTACGATTCCGCCATTCACACGAGGCTATTCGGGTTTTCAAAGTCGGGCTTTCAATTGAGGGTTCGCAAGTAAAAGGGGCTAGTATGGAGCTTCTTGATCTGGACTAGTTGGTGTCCAGCTGTCAGACACGGCTGGGATGCGCCCTATTCAGTACCGATTACACCAGCAAGACCAGCATCAGACCTAAGCAATATGCATTCTAGCATCGGATGATTGTGGGCTTACTTCGTTCTTACTCCAGAAAGTCGGGGCGGTGTTCTAGGTGCTGAAACATAGTAAAGTCCGGTTTTCCGAGGATCGGAAAAGGAAGCCGCACAACACGCGAATGGTATGGAGTTGTAGTTTGTGACAAAATGAATAGGAGACACAAGTTGGGAAGATAAAAGCGAGGAAGGGAAGCGCTAGGGGCTCGTTCTATTTCTCAGGATTCTTCATTACTCAACAGGCCTGCTCTTGTCAACTACCCGAAAACTACTATCTTCTTCTTAGTTTGGGTTATAGACTTGCCCGGTATGAAGGCAACTCTCAAAAACAGCCTGCTCACAGCGGCTACGCTGCCGGCTTTTGCCTCTGCCGCTTGTATCTCCTCGGGTAACCAAGCTACGATCCAGAATGCTCTGCAATCTGGAGGCAATGGTGCCGTCGTTCAGCTCTGCCCCGGTGCTACGATTCAGATCACCGATCAGATCAGCTTCACTGCTGACAACCAGGAAATCTCCACCCAGGGCTACCCTACGGACAGCACAAGGGGTACCATCCAGGTTGCTCCAGGTAGCTCTGCCAGCACTTTGATCTATGGCAAGAACTTCAACAACATCCGCATCAAGAACCTTCAGCTTGAAGGCAACCGAGGCGGAGCTGGTCTTTTCCCAGGTGGCGCTGCCAACATCGAGATCGGCGGCTTCACCACCGGCCAAACCGTCTCCAACGTTGCGTCACGAAACCCTCGTGGCTGGAGCTGTCTTCATGCCATTGGCTCTGGAGACAACAACAACCCCTGCAAGAACGTTACCATTGTCAACAATGATATTGGTCCTTGCGGTCAGTCTGGCACTGATGCCAACGGAAACGGCCAGTGGGCAGATGGTATCTCACTAGACTGCACTGCTTCTCTTGTCCAGGGCAACACTGTTAGTGGCAGCCTCAAACAAAGANNNGTTCAANNNGCTAACCTCTCCGTGATAATCAATGGCCCTACTGATGGCGGTATTGTCATCTTCGGTTCGCCCGGTAGCACCATTACTGGCAACACCATCATCTCCTCGCCTGACTATGTCGGCTTCGGTGCCATCAACATGGTCGACGGCGAGTACGATGGTAGCTATGCTGGCGTCAGCGTCACCAACAACAACATCCAAGGCCAGAAGCTGTTCAACCTTGGCATTGGCATTGGTGCCAACGTTTGGTCCTTTGGCGATCCCCCGCCACCTCTGAAGGGCCCTGCCACCGTCAGTGGCAACACCATCAGTGGCCATGTCAGCTTCCCCATTGCCATCAATGGATGGTCTAACGGCCTGACGGTATGTTTTTTCCAGTTTGCCTGTCATCCATTAATAGTCTGCNNNTATGTTTTGCAGGTCACCGGAAACACTGTCTCGGGTGTTCCCTCTCCCCACTCCAGCTTCTCGGATGCTTCCCAGTGCAGCTCTCCCATCCAGAGCGTTTTCAACCAAAACGCAAACCTCATCTACTACCCTGCTGGTCTCACTGGAACCACGAACCTCCAGTCTGGATTCGTCGCTGCCCCCGGCAACACCACCAACTTCTTGTGCTCGACTATCGCACTTCCCAACTCGGTCACCTTCAATGCTGGATCGTTGACCATTTCCACCGATACTGGCCCATTTGCAAGCCTTCACAACGTCATTGCCCAATACCAGGGTGACAACAACCTTGTCGTTCTCCAGTCCGGTACACCTGTCTGGGCCAGTGGTCACACCCTGAGCCAGGGATGCGGTAGCCCTTCCGGATGCCAGTTGAGGTTCGATTCCAGCGGTAACCTTGGAACTTACTTCAACGGCGCCGTTCAATGGCAAACAAACACTGGAGGCCGGGGCAAGACCATGGTTGTCCTCAATTCGGCTCCTTGGATTCAGATCAAGGATGGATCTGGCAATGTCATCTGGGACACCACCAAGAGCACCTAAGTCCGAAAAGACAGTGCAAATCACTACTGTATATAGTATGACAATATGACAACGTAAATACGCGTATATATCGCGAATGAATTGAGGAGTTTGTTCCGTCATGTATCCATTTGCTTCAGGAGTGTATCCGTACAAGCCGTGCTCCGTGCTAATATAAATAACCAGTTGTGGGACTGACCACGTAATTCGCAGTAGTTCTCTCTATACGCGTAAAGATATCCAATCGAAAGCCGCGAATCCTGGAAGTGGTTCTGAAGCACAAATTCGGAAAATGCCCAGATTGAAAATGTTTCCTAATTGATACCACCGGCTGTCGTATTCATGCTAGTATACGAGTACGAGTAGCGGGACAGGTTGAGCGCTAAATACTGGCGTTTCTGATAACATTCATTAACCAGGATAGAGGTAGGCAAACAGCAGCATTGGCGAATCAAATTGGCCGCATTTTCTTACCGCAGGGGTGAATACGTGTATCCCTCTCTCCTAAGCAATATGATACTTTCGAGGCAGCATCATTCACAATTGTCAGCTTTGCCAGGTAGACCGCTTAAGCCACTCAGCCCTAAGGTTGAATTCACAATTAACCAGCTAGTGCTGAAACGAAGTTATCTCATCAACTAGCTCATAATAGCGGTCTAGCCGTGATTTATTACAAGTACTCCAGATGCGGCACGTCCCTGAGTCGTTCGCCATGAACGATCTGACTGCACCGGTTTGTTACTGCTATTTCGAATATGGCAGATAGCATAGTCAGAGATGCTTTCGCGTCAATTCGAGGCCAGGACGCACCATTATCTGCTACGTCCTATCTTGTCCTCTTAGCTGCTCTTTTTGTCGCGTCTACTTGGGTGTATTCACGCTTTCGAAAGAACGAGCCAAAGGATGACTTTCCTCCGTGGGTTCCGCTTGAGATTGGCGTGAGCAGCGCATTGATTCAAGTCGGTGGAACTGTTTCAAACATTTTGTCCGTACTGAAACCAATACTCTGCATCATCTTCCACNNNCTAGAAGGTAGTTCGCTCCTTTCGCGCGGTAAAGGGTCCCTATTCGGGCTCACCTCACGACATCAAATCTTGCACAACCTCGACAACATTGACCGAGTGTTCACCAAGGGGCCACATATTCTCAGCGCCGATGTTTTGGGATTGCGTTTGGGCATTCGTGTCTTTGGTGCTAACCTGACTCAAGATGTCTGCCAAAAGTTTATGGCCATAAACAGAAAGTTGACGCAGATAATTGAACGATACTTTGTCAACGAGGCTTCGGCAACGGCTTCGATCCAGGCGGCCCATATTCCGGAAAAAGTAGCCCAGCTGCTTAGCTTTTCATCGGATACTGAAAAACAACACCAGTGGGAGCGATGTGCGTCCCTTCGGGTTATATCGGCTGATCGCAAAGGACAGCCGGATGCTGTTGAAGCAGATCTTGAGTTGCTCATGAGAGACTTTGGCGCCTGTGTCTCCATTCCGCGACTATATGGCCAGGACTTNTTAGATCGCAATCACAACCTTCTTGAAGATTTCTGGAAATTTGACAACAACGCATTCCCTCTACTCGTCATTGGCGTGCCGACGTGGGCTCCTATCAAGTCTTTCAAGGAGGCTCTCGCAGCTCGCACTCGCCTCCACGATGCGCTCGAAGGGTTTTATAACCGCATAAATCAGTACAAGCGTGGCCTCGCAGTGGACTTTGACGCCGATATGAGCGATGTTAGTGCTGCGGCCATGGAGAGAAATAACTGTCTCGCGGAGCACGATGTCCCTATGCGCGCACGAGCAGAGCTCGAACTGGGCACTTTCTGGGGCTTAAATGCCAACATGCAACCGATGGTTTTCTGGCTTTTGCTCTATATCCACTCTACTCCTGGGCTATTGGATGAGTTGCGGGAGGAGGTCAGCTCTTGCGTATCTTTATCGACGGCAACTAACCCGCCGCAAATCACCGCGTTTGACTTTTCACGACTCAGCCATGAGTGTCCTCTTCTGAAGTCCTGCCTCTTCGAAACCTTTAGACTGGTTGAAGAACCAACGTCTATTCGATATGTATCAAAACCTTTGACGGTGCCTGATGGCAACATTGAGCACCACTTCAAGCCGGGAACCTGGTTATCAGCCCCTCACGCCCTTCTCCAATCCGACCCATCAATCTTCCCTGAGCCCGACAAGTTTATTCCGGATAGGTTCATCGAAACAGATAAAGAGACAGGCGCCCGAGTCGCCCGATATGGAAAACTTAAACCGTGGGGATCCGGATCGGGAGTATGCAAGGGAAGGACGTTTGCTGAGAAAGAGGTCATGGGAATTGTTGCTTGCTTCATCACGTTGTGGGATATGGACAATGCTGAAGGCTCGTGGAAGCTCCCCAGTATGATTCCCGGTACTGGAGTCAAGCGCCCGCAGAAGGCCATTCGCGTTGTCATCAAGCGCCGCAGTTTTGCATAAACAGCTACAACCTAGACCATTCCTGTCTACAAAGGATCGACAGGGCTATTCATGACCGTCCTGATGCGACAATCAGCGGCATTGTTGAAGCAAAGAGAAAGTGCAACCCGACGAATGCGGCGGGTATTTATACACTATCCAAGATGTGGATCGTTTTGCTCACATAATATTTGACTGGGATAATTCTGATGTGGTAGTGTAGATATAGTACGATAAGTAAAATTGAGAATGGCAGGGCTTTGGAAAACTCGACAAGGTTGCAGAATACAAGTAGTAAAATACTGTTCACTTTTCATCACGGATGTGCTACCCAGCATCTTGCATCTTCAACCTGATAGCGATAGTAGTAGTGGATATGAGATAATAAAAGTCAATAGAAGCATTGAATTTAATGGGCTAAGCTGATAGATTGATTGTCTTTCTTTGACATCTCAATTTTGGGATGCTATCTGAAGGGATTGGCTAATCGTCGCTTCCTTGATGGATCTCAGTCGTTGACTGTCTAGAATTCTCACGTCTCCGCTGACCAAGTGACATGGTTACTCCAGAGCCAACACTTCACCATATTGACCTAAAGGCTCGACTGTGGCAGATACACTATAGCTATTGTGCCTCTTTCACTACTCGTTACTGTCGCCTGGCCATATCCAAACTCTTCAGCCAGTGATCTCGCCACCGATCGCATTCCAGGTCTAGGGTATGTAGTCTTGCCTCGCAGGATGACACGGGATGAGGACCACGAAGCTGCCCGTGTACCGGGAAAGCGGACGTTCAGGGATAGTTAAAGTCTCTCTAAAATATTCTATGGGAGACTATGGCGACACGGTTCTAGATATGAGCTATTTGGCGACCGAATCTCTTGAACATCTTGTAATAGCACGGTAGCACGCTTGATGTTGCTCCTGTCGCTACAGCCAGCATCATGCGCCGGAATAAACTAAGTTGCACATCATTGAGAATATAGCTAATATCTCCAAATGATCTAGGTGTAGCAGGTCTCCTTGTGACTGAAATTATAGGATTTAATGTCATGCGCGACGCTCTCAATCTGTTGGCAAAGTTGATGTTGAACCGGAGTCTGCCCTCTTTTGACGCCGATGTCTGCATACAACTGGCATGAGGTATGATCCCACCGGAAGACACATTTTAATTGGAAGTTTGCCATCATGTTTTGCTCATCTACGAGTATATTGCTCATTCATACGATCATTCTTCAATGCCTAGGATTATAAGTCCACGTCTGTCGAGAGAGACGCTACAAATGACATAGCAGTCACCGCCGTCAGAAACTACGATATATATCTGTTGCACATGCGTACGCATGAACATTATCAATCTATTTTTTTGAGCGGGAGCAAGCAAAGAACCTGGACCGGGCGGGTCGAGACCATATTGTAGACCTCGAAGCCCTGCCCCGGCGGAACCTGTGCTGTCTGATTCGCCGGGGTGCGCTGATCTAAGTCGCCGAGAGCAGGGAGGGCCTGCGCAGGAACAGGATGAGATCCGATTGGGATGGCAACGACTGATTGATGGACTCCAAACTTGGATTCCGGCGAGTTCCGCATCACCAAATGGGCAAGCTTTACGTGGGGCTATAGCATCATTTACTATCCAGTGCCTATGTTTTGATGCTATTCTAGGCACTTGGATATTTGCCTAAACGTAGCTAGAATGAAGGCAAGTTTCCTTTGCCATTCCAAAATACCGCTAGCATTGTTATTTTCTCCTAGCGAGAAAGAAAGGGCGCGTAGATCTGCGTGGCGCACGGGAAGACAGACAACCGCATGTAAACACCAACTACCTGTAAGCATTCTAACCTTAGTAAAGTTGGCTTTTTGCCCTTCAATGTCTGTTGGGCGGAGACCAACCAACAATAATCTTGAACTATATCTAGTAATCTTAAAAACAACTTTCTCACAATTCTTGTCCAGCGGGCTTCTATTTTAAGCCGTGGGTTTGTGGATCTCGAGCCATACTCGATATTCAGATGAGAATCCACCACGTCCATTGCTACCTGTCCATGTTACGTCCATGCTACGATACATCGCCAAGCAAAACTGTTTCCTCCGGAGTGCCGGCAGGTAATGCGACGCCAGAATACCGACATAATTCCGGACCCGATAGCTGGTGAAGCTGAGAACGGTACATGGAAGTACCAAGGGTGTCTGAAGAAATCTCAGGGAGGATGCTATGAGTGTGGTGTATATTTCCAAGGCTACGTGTACCAGCACGTCTTCCGCCCTCCTGCACGACACTGGATGCTACACAATGTGTGTCCCGCTCGGCTTAGCGTCTCGGAGGCAAAAATAGCTGCCAATCCTTCCTCTAATCCCCGCACATCTTCATGGGTCTAGGCACGGCCCGCCAATGGACCAATAGAGAAGCCCTGACAGCTTCATTTTTGGATCAAAACCGGAGGACCTCGATGCCCTATGGCCGATAGTTGAGGGATGGGGTTGCACAGCCGTCTAGTGTCTGACATTTATGGAGTTTGCTCTGCTGAGTATAAAGGATCCGTGGCCCATTGAACGGATAATCGGAACGAGTTTGCCATGATGTTTTCATGGGTTAACCAAAACGCTCCACCGGCTTATACGTGAATGAGCGTCACGATGTGACATGGTGGGCTTTGATTGATGCAAATTCACGGATGTTTCGGCTCTGAGTAGGCCAATCCTGTTTCTCAAGCTTTCCATTTCGAGGCATTACGCTCCGGTTCGTGACAAGTCGATACTCCTTAATGAGGGAGAGCAGGACGATCTTTCTCTGGAAAGGGAACTCGCAATATGGCAGCAGACACTCGGGATTTACAAGTGAACGGGTAATATCTCGTGCATTGATCCAAAATACAGTCGGTCTCGGGCCTAAAGTTCGAATTAGCATGGAAAAGATTGCTCTCTCGGGCCGCTCGAAGCGAATTATGAGGGCAAAGCTCAAAGGACATACGGTGCTCGTACACAGCCTCTATGACGAATCACCGGAATTGCAGGGATATTATCGCCCAGATGGAGTACCTCATCGGTGCCTGGAAGTGGACTACAAGCAACATTTGACTACATGGAAGTTGACGTGATGCGCTTACATATCGTGCGACCCAATCTCGACTGGTCCTATCTTCGAGTTATTACCGCTAGCATCTTGTCATATCGGCCTTTCTCGGCGAGTCGGAGAGTCTATCATCATCGATGAGACTGATGGAGGCGATGAGAAGCACGGAGCACGGAGCACGGAGCACAGAAGTCGAATCTCGGGCCCAGAATTGGAGATATGTTCACGATTTCGATTAATATAAAGATGCCAGAATGCTGCTGTTGGAATCGATTCACCACTCGCTTCTCATCCTCTGCATCAACAGCATCCAGCAGCTTCTAGAGAGAGATAAGACCACCCGAGGACATCAATCCAGGAAATTACCTTCAGAATGCAGCCCAAGCTTTCATCTGCCATTGCCGGCCTTCTGCCTGCGATGCTGGCGGTAGCCGCTCCAGCTCCCCAGTATGGACATATTCCTTTCNNNAGTTTATCTGATCACAAAGAGTTTCAAAACNNNCAAAGCATGATANNNATCCAATCCGTTGGATCTCTTGAGAACAGCGGGCCTGTTGCGGGCGTCACTCCTCCAATCCCTACTGTTACTGCTGCCTCTGGCAGTTTGTACGGTAGCACCGGACTTCANGGGGGTGTTGCTCCAATTCCTGACACTAGCGACGGAAGTGCCGTGGTCAAGAACATCAAAGAAGTGCCCGGACAAGATGCAGATGCCAGCCTCGGCGTCTATCTCGATTTCGAGAGTGTCGAAGAGCCCCAGCCCATTCGCGGTCAATTCGGTGGCAGTGACGCCGGCCCTCGTACCTTTGAGTATGAGAAGTTGAACCCCGATCTGTTTGCGGCTCCCGGAACGGACTCGGGTGCTGTTCCCAATGCCGTCTGGCCTCTGGGTCTCTCTCACAACCGCCCCGGTGCTTCTGGTAGGGCTGGTTGGGCGCGTCAGCAAAACACTGCCGTGCTCCCTGCTGCTACGGCCATGGCTGGTGTCGATATGAAGCTTGAGCCTCACGCTTACCGCGAGCTTCACTGGCACACTGCCGGCGAATGGTCTTTGATCTTGAAGGGATGCGTCCGTGTTACGGCCGTCAACGACAACTCTCAGACCTTTGCTGACGACCTTTGCGAGGGTGACGTTTGGTTCTTCCCTGCTGGTGTTCCTCACTCCATCCAGGCTTTCGAGAACGGTGCCGAGTTCTTGCTTGTCTTTGACCAGGGTGACTTTGATGAGAACGGAACTTTCCTCATTAGCGAGATGTTTGCCCGAACTCCTCGCTCTGTTCTGTCCAAGAACTTCCGCGCCCCTGTCGATGCCTTCAAGAACCTGCCCGACAACCAACTCTACATCTTCAACGGAACTCCTCAGCCCAAGGACATTAGCAAGCAGAACATCACTGGCCCCAACGGCGTCCTGACGGGCCCTGCCGGCTACACCTACCACTGGTCTCAGCAAAAGGCATTCGAAACCCCCGGAGGTTCCGTCAAGATTTTGGACCCCACCACTTTCCCCATTGCTGCCACATTCTCTGCTGCTCTAGTCACTGTTCAGCCTGGCGCTATGCGAGAGCTTCACTGGCACACGTCTTCTGACGAGTGGGACTACTTCCTGCAGGGTGCTGGCCGTGCTACTATCTACAAGGCCCCTAGCTCTGCCAACACTTTCGATTTCACTGCTGGTGATGTTGGTTACATCCCCCAGGCTGATGCTCATTACATCGAGAACACCGGTACTGAGGATCTCGTCTTCCTTGAGGTCTTACAGGCTAGCCACTTCTCCGATATCTCTGTTGCTCAGTGGCTTGCCCTGACTCCCGAGCAGACCGTCATTGACCACTTGAACATCTCTTCTGAGATTATTGAGGCCCTCCCCAAGGAGAAGACCATCCTCAAGACTGGCAACACCAACCTCACGGAGATTGTCGACACTGGCAAGGCTTACTAAGTTAGCAAAATTTGGCGAGGGAGTCATTGATGGGGTGGTTATAGGAGTGATTGATTGATGTTTCATATAGTCCATTGTTTTATTACTTGATGTTTCTTGATGTAGTAGTATAGTGTTCAATGCGATTTATATATTTGCGAACTAAAAGCTTCTTCTTTATACCTGTGATATGATTAGACAGTTTGATATTGGCGAACTTAAATTGAGTCTGGTCATGAACATTTTCATGGCTAATGGCAGTTGAGCATGTCTGCAATCGTATACTATCAAATTTGGGCTCAGGTTAGGAATAGCTACTTAGCACCTTAGTGATCGCGTGAAATTCAAATGACAGAACAGGATGCGAAGAAATATCGTTTATTTATCACTACTTCACGCGTATCTAGGCAGGAAACACTCGGCTACTTGAGTGTCTGCTACTACCTACATTGTCTTCTACTATCTGTTAGAACTATATTCCTTTAGTGTCTACTACTATAGCTTTGCTTTATTATACTCTGACAAAATTCACCGGTCCTGAATTCAAGAATCAGTTCTGGATAACAAATATGAGGCACTGAAGAACCACTTTCTTAGTTTAAACTTTGTGCTATGAATTATTGGAATTTGTAGAGCTAGTTGATACTCTTTGAAGATATCTCCCTTTAACAAGCTAGAAGGAATCATTTCGTGTCTACGTTTGCAACCCTTTTGTCTTTAGATCATCAAATAGTTGGTCGTAATATAGCTTTGCGTTTGGCGCTCCCACTGACCCAGCAGTCGGAGGAGGTGCATTAAATTTAGGAACAACTCTCGTCGCACCGGCTGTAACTTCCAATATAGTTCCGTTACCATATTCTTCATTGACGACAAGTTCGTACATGGCCGCCGTGACTTCTTCCATAGGAACAAACGTCGCATCTTTCATTAGAGTGTTCAGTCGGGCTTCGTCGCTATTCCATAGGGTAGTCTGTAAGTAAGTCAGTCTCGTCACTTTACTCCTCTAGTTACTGATGTCTCATGGGACGCATGTCGTAACAACATATGCAACTTACCTGTACGGGTGCAGGGGCGATTGCGCTGATTCGAATGCCCAGTTGATCGCGTAGATCGCCGAGAGACTTCACAAATCCGTGAAGACCATGCTTGCTAGCGTAGTATAAAGGTGTAGCGGGGCCTGAAATATATCCGGCGATGCTTCCAAGGTGGACGATACAGCCAGGCAACTTGTTGCGCGTCCAATATCCAATGGCCAACTGGCTTAGACGTATAGGGGAAGTTAGATTGACGTCTAAAATCGCGTAGTGTCCCGGTTCAGCATCGGCAACATCGCGGGATGCAGAGTCTGGGTTTGTATCAGTGCGAGGAGGTTGCCAAAAGCTAGACCACGGCGGTTCATATAACCCAGCACCAGGTATGACAATGTCAATCCTTGGAAATGTCCTTAGTCCACATTCCCAGAGCTCAGTGAGCTGCCGCCAAGATACTACATCGATTTTGTAAAACATTGCGGCGGGTTGACCTTTATCTATATTGTCATTGGGAAACTCGTTCAAGACAGCTCGGACCTCAGTTGTGAGTTTAAGATCCCCAAGAATGACTGAGCAGCCTTTATTAAGAAGGAGGCGAGCGAATGCGAGATTGATGCCTATCTTTGGATTTTAGCTGCGTCACTTAAGAGAAGATGCGGATTTTTCTTTGTGGTGGTGGTGTTGATGCTGTACCTGCGCCGCCGCCTGTAATAATCGCGTATTTTCCTTCAACAGAGAGTGTCATTGTAGATTTCAACGAGGTTGGTAGAATCTGGTTTAATTTGCACTTGAATATGTAAATTTGGCAGAAGATCTAGCTGCTATACTGAGTGAAGTGGCAGATGAAGGACAAAGGAGGTGGAGTATGTTGAGGGGAATAAATGAAGGTGATAAAGTTCTATTCCGTGCATGTCAACGATAGCCGGTATTTGTACAGAATGCTAAATCACATGTGTAGAAATGTTGAATGAGAGCCGGCCAATCATGATGAATCACAACAAAGAAACAGACCTTCAAAAGTTCAAACATACCCAAGACCATGTCTGCAACTTGCGGGGTTGAGAGGCCAGGAAGCGGGCCATAGCATTGAAACGCCGAGGTCACAATAGCGCCACCAGCGATGGCGCGCGGCTACGACTGAACTGAAGTCGATAGGATAATGGATACCCGGTCGGGTATTCGCAATTGAGTCTGATAGTCTTTTATTCTACTGGTCGCCTAATAATCTCTATATAGGTACTAGTAGTACTCAAGATATTTGAGCATATGATCTAGATATGATAACTAGAAAACAGTCTGTCACTGTTGTCTTTCAGTTAGAGACCACGTCAAAGCCCGACATATCGTCAAGCGCTCCGCGAATCAATTTCGCATACATCGGAATACCTCTCGAGAAACACACGGGCTCATATACTTTGCCAGGGATGCTTCCACCCATATACGTCGATCTCGTGGTTGGGAATAGCGTCTGGTCGTTGGCATCGACAATCTCCTTCTTCCAAGCGATAGCCGACTCGCGCTTCGGATTTATATACTTGATGTTATTTTTCTGCATCTTTTGGATACAGTCAGCGATCCATCGGCCTTGTACCTCTATAGTGGTTGGACCGTTGCTAAGAAGTGTCGGAGCTTGGGGGCCGTAGATGTGGAACATGTTGGGATATCCGCTGACGGTGAGCCCCAAGTATGTTTGAGCGCCAGGAAGCCATTCTTCTTCAAGCTTGGTCTTGGATACGCTTTCAAGTCCTAGTTGGGTCATTACTATGAAGTTAGCCAANNNTTGCACTGGAGAATTGCCGGTATTCTTNNNATAGAAGACTGTACCTCCAGTTACAACATCCTGTTGAGAATATGTTAGAATTGCGATGCTGATCATGGTGAAACAATTNNNGTGAATACTCACAAAGCCAGTTGCCACCGCAATAACGTCAAACTCATGATGCGTTCCATCTTCAAGGACGATACCTGTTTCATCAATATCCTTTATAGCATTATTGCTGATATCTACTACATCAACGTTTGGTCTGTTGAATTGTTCGTAGTAGCTATACTCTAGACATGGTCGCTTGATTCCGAAATAGTGAGGCATGTCAAGTGGAGCAAGAACATCGCGCTTTTTCGGGTCATCAATTCGGGCTCGGGTTTTCTTTGCCCAAAAGTTGTATGCCTCTTTGTTTGCCTTAGCATTGAGGAGAGTGTCTTTGTAGAGGGCGACCCAGTATCGGAATCCGCCGTCGTTCCACACTTTTTCGTAAAACGCTTCACGGTCCTCCGGAGTGTCGTCAAACGTGCTTTTCTCAGCCCAATCATAGTGGAAGCCCGCAAAGCTTGTTTCGCGAAATTTGAATAACTCTGGGTAATACTTCTTTGCCTTTTCTTGATCGGCAACGGTAAGATTTTGCTTACGCATTGGAACAGCAAGGTTGGGAGTGCGTTGGAAAACCTTGACTTCTCCAGCTTCCGGGCCCCAGGCCTGGACGATTTGCACACCAGATGCTCCCGTGCCGATAACAGCGCATTTTTTGCCGCTGACGTTTATTTCTTCGTCGGGCCAAAACGAAGAATGATGAATCACGCCCTTGAATTTATTCATTCCAGGCCAATCCGGGATATATCTCTTCGCAGCCTGATATTTCCAAGANNNGTCCAGGGTTAAAGANNNATGTATGACAAANNNAATACTTACAAACCCAGTGCCCAGGACAAGGTACTTGGCCTTTGATGTGCGACCATCTTCGGTACGTATGTTCCATTTGCCCTCAGTTTCGTCGAAGTGAGCTCCAACGACAACTGTGTTGAAAGCGCAGTCTTTCTTCACCCCAATCACCTTGTCAACATGATCAAAATATGATCGTAGATTCTCGTAATTGGGATAGTTGGTAGGCCAATTCCAAGTCTTCCAGACTTCAGGCCAAGAGAATTCGTACTCGGGCACCTCAGAGTCGACACAGGCACCTGGATAGCAATTCCAACGCCACGTACCACCAGTGTCATTACCAGCTTCAAAGATGTACGTCTTTAGGCCGCGATCACGTAGAGTTTTGAGCATGAATATGCCAGCTACGGGTAGGAGTAACGATGTTAGCACTGTATACAGATG
>JARWZN010000005.1:4206545-4223937 GCA_030015385.1 Trichoderma sp. BMH-0061
CCAAAACTGGTTCACCATACCGAAGCCTGCTCCAACGACAATTGCGTCAACATCGAGATTGTCCGCATAAGGACCAGTTTTATCAGCGTGTGACACCGAATAGTCTCTAAGTTCAGTATTGAACTTTTTGGACTCTGATGGAAAGTTTTCACCCATAATGATGGAATATAAATTGTAACTTAGAGCTTTAGAGGTGTAGAAGGATTTACTTGAGTAACGAATAGGTTGGGAGGGTTGTTGAGGGCACTCTTTAAATGCAATCCATCCTTTCTTGTGTTATCATGTTACCTCATGGCAACTGATAACTCCCTGCATTTGGCGTTCCGCCACAAGCCAACTCATCACACATACTGATAGTGGCGTCAAGTGTCTTCGTTGCCTACCTCAAAAATATCCCTGCATCCGACTGTTGAGCGGATAGTGTTACATTATTTTGGGGGCTGCAACGCATTTACTGGCAGATCGGGATAGAAAGAGTGGATTCATGCACTCGGAACGGCACGCAGCAGGCGGAGACGGACTGAAACAAGACTGCGTGTCGCATCAAGATGCGGAGGCGTACCAAGACATGGATACGTGTCGCGTTGCTTGATCAGAAGACTCGCATAGAGGCGTGGCGAAGTTGTACAGAACCCTGGACATGAAATTGCAATGTTACCCAAGCGGACATTACGTACAACCGAATGCAACAAAAACCACAAAAAGGCGGCATGTCCCTTGACGAATATGCAAAGCACAGACAAACATTTCCCTCTTTATCCACCTTTCAGCTGTCAACATGCCTCTCGGTGCTCAAACTCTGTCTAAACTTCAGGATACAGTCAACAAAGCCTGTAGCGACCCCAACAATGATATCCCTGGTGCTACGGTTGTAGTCATTGACAAAAATGGCGAAGAATTGTTTGCACACTCAGCTGGTCTGCGCGGCTCGGCATCAAATGACCCAATGACTCTAGACACAGTGTTTTGGATTGCATCCTGTACAAAGTTGCTAACCGGAATTGCTTGCATGCAACTTGTGGAGCAAGGGACCCTGAAGCTGGATGATGGCGAGCATCTTGAAAATGTTCTTCATGAGTTCAAAGACATGAAAGTGTTGCGTGAAGATGGAACTTTGGAAGCCAAAAACAAGAAAATTACCCTTCGGATGCTTTTGACTCATACTTCTGGATTTGGCTACACTTTCTTTAACGAGCGGCTCAGAAATTGGACTTTTCCAGTCGGGGTAGAAGAGTTTTCCGGACGGATTGAAGATATTACCTCTCTTCCTTTGCTATTTCAGCCTGGAGAAGGATGGGAATACGGTGTAAGTTTCGATAACCATTTTGAGGTCTCTTTANNNTTGGCGTTGCGANNNAATCGCNNNCATTATGATGTCGATNNNACGGGCATCGATTGGGCCGGAATAGCTGTCGAACGCATTACCAAACTCAGTCTTGATGCGTATCTACAGAAGCATGTATTCCAGCCTCTCGGTATCAAAGATATGTCCATGATCCCGGATAAAGACATGCGAAATCGTCTTGCATATATGCACTCTAGAGATGTAGATGGAAAAATACGACCACGAGATCATCTGAATCGAATCCCGTTAGTCGTCAATCCAGATGACGAGTTCGAGACACGCCGAGTGTTTAACAGCGGTGGCGCTGGCATGTTTGCAAAGCCCCAGGAATACTGCAGTAAGTCGTGTATTTCCCTGTCAACTTCATACATATTTNNNCTTGTAAAACAGCAACTAAGCTGGTCACACAGAGTATTGGCAGTGTTATTGAACGACGGCACTTGCCCTCGCACTGGAAGCCAACTGTTGCGCAAAGATACTGTGGAAGAGATGTTCCGTAATCAGATCCCACAGTTCCCGAACTTCAGTCGTCAAAGTATTCCCGCTGCTAAACCAGAACTAACCAATTTTATTGACGAGCTGTATGCTGTGCAAGGAGGTGCACCGCAGGGATGGGGTTTGACTTTCATGATGGCGAACAGCAACGGCACTGGAAGGTCTAAAGCAACAGTTCACTGGGCTGGACTGGCAAACTTGTGGTGGTGGTGTGATCGTGAAAAGGGCGTGGCTGGGATGGTTTGCACCCAGATCCTTCCCTTTGGAGATGCCAAAGTTGTTGGACTATGGGCTGCTGTAGAGGCTCAAGTATATAAAGCTCTGGAGTGAAAGAGGATTCTGGTGGGTACACGAGGTTGTCTAGTTGTGGAATATCTGGCAAAGATAGCCCATTAGGCTAAAGTTCATTTCTATTATTACAATACTCCAAAAAAGCTCCGGTCAAAGGCGCTGTTGCTTTTGCCCAACGGCAAAAGGAACGCTACAGTTATGACTTTTCCTACAACGAGATCTTCGAGACTTGCCAAGTTAGCTATACCCGAGGCTTTAAGATAGTTAAGTCGTTTAGTAGGACTTTTTATAACGCTTGTAAAGAGACTTGCGGCGGGAAGAACATCCTCTTAAACTCAGACTTGAATAAGATTGAAAAGCTGCTTTGGTCAGAAGGCTTTGAAGCTCGCCGTCTGATCTATTCCCAGCTGCTTCCAGCAGTTGGAATAGATAAGGAGGTATATCCTTAAATGATCTAACGAGCCCTTGACATACGGCATTGGCGGAAGTGTATTGCTTCCCCTAGGGCCTTCGTTTCCCGTCATCACGCTGAGAAACGCGTGGAATTTGCCCGCAAGTCTCTCGAGAAGAGGCCAGCCAAAGAGGACTATCGCGATATCGTCTATTCCGATGAATATTACGCTTCTTGCGGTGACGATCGCCAGGTCCATATCCTCAGGAAGCCAGGCGAGAGATACTGCCCAGACTGTCTTTACGAGCAGCCGATCCCAAGGCCTAAGGAAGTGGAACGTTTCAACGCCCATTTCTGGGGCGTGATTGGGTATAACTTCAAAAGCGATCTCTACGGCTATCGGATCTCAACCAACAACAACGGGAGGACGGCTGCCACCTACTATCATGATCATATTCTCAAGAAGATCGTTAAACCGTAGCCAGACCAAGGGATGGCTTTTATTATGTAGCTAGTAGGTTAAATGTAATAATTAATTTTATTACTTTAGGAACCCGGTTCGTCACTGAACTCAGTTTATTATACTATAGCTCTTATACCAAAAATGCCTTACAGTTTTACCAGGGAGGCGGACATTTTTGGCAAATTGCATTTGGCCTCATAGGATACCACGAACAACCGTGATTTACACAGTGGTCACAGACTCCGTATGCATTTGAGTTAGCCCGGCAATCACCCTCATACCAGCATAATTCCGAGTGACATCCGCTAGAGCTTCGTAATAGTAGCGACTCCTTATCCTGTTTCTGCTGTGTATCCTGTCGTGTCTGAAAATCCTTATACAATTCATCGAAAGAGGGCATTGTTGCTAAGATCTCATCAAGCTCTTGAGGCGATGACATCATTGGGTACTTGGATAATGGTACCCTCTCAACACCACCGTGCTTTTTATCATAAGCTGCTGCCTCATCGGCAATTGCTTGAGAATGGCGAAGTAATCGCTTTCCTCCAATAACCGTCCAATCTTGACCATTGTCAAATTTGACAATCATTCCCGCAAGGTCAACATGTTTGATTTGATCAAGTGTATATTCGTTTGGTACAGCAATGTACTTAGGTTGAGGCTTAGGCGCATTGGGCGGTTGATATAGAATATCCCTTGTTCCAATATAACCGGGATTAGGGACATCTGGGTTAAATGGTGGAGTTTCCTTTGCTGTGGAAGACGCCATAAGATAGGTAAGAAACCAAATTCCAAATGGTCTCATAATAGATCAGGCTTATAAATCGATAGATTGATTAAATGATTGATGAAATACAAGAAGGCAAAGATACAATAGTAAGTTAGCTGATGCTTATATAGTTATATCAATACCGCTTAATTACTTCAGTATTACCCCTTGTACTATACTACACTATTTTATTAATATACTTACAGCAGCATTATCTTAGGATACTTACAGCTAACTGCGGTATATATAACCAACAGCAGCATTATCTTAGGATACTTACAGCTAACTGCAGTATATATAACCAACAGCAGCATTATCTTAGGATACTTACAGCTAACTGCAGTATATGTAACCAACAGCAGCATTATCTTAGGATACTTACAGCTAACTGCAGTATATATAACTAACAGCAGCATTATCTTAGGATACTTACAGCTAACTGCAGTATATGTAACCAACAGCAGCATTATCTTAGGATACTTACAGCTAACTGCAGTATATGTAACCAACAGCAGCATTATCTTACGATACTTACAGCTAACAGCAGGACTTTTGCATCAAGGCGATTGCAGCCAACAGCAGGATCTATTGTAACACTAAACCACCTTGACGTCATCTACCAGCCGCGGAAAAATCCCGATACTCCCTCCTTTAGTTAATTACTCTACCTTATCCCTAGGAGGTAATATAAATCTTTAGAAGTAACCAATAACAGCTACTATATGTATTAAAAATATAAAATAAAGGGCTAGTTGTCAAGCTTCCCTCCTACACCTACAGGAACCCCACCCTTTGGGTACCCCCTCACTCAAAACCACTCTGTTTAATTAGCTATCAAGCAAAACAACTTCATCAACGATCTTTAACAGCCCCCTCGGTGACCCCAAAGCAATGAATTCCGTATCCAAAGCAGTCGGGAACCTAAACAAAAGCAACACCACCGTCCCCGGGCAAACGGCACCCCTCAAAAACAAAGAGACAACCCCTCAGATCCCAGACAAAGGGAAGACATTGACCCTCGTACTCACCCCTAAGAAAAAAAAAAGATTCACAGGCAAGCTGGCCACAGATAACATACCCGCTTTACAGCTGGGACTAGGAAAAACAGCAGCCCTAACGAAATCCGGAGATAGACTCTTCTCCTCTATCTTCAGCGACAAGGGAGCCCTCGCAACAAATAACCAAAATCGCATACGCAACCGCATCAAAGAACAACTCAACAAATCAGCTCCATACAGTAACCTAGATCAGAACGTACCGGTCAGGCGACCATAAAGCGTTCGGAACGTAATACGGTAGGTGTAAGAGGGAAGCTTGATGTTAGCGGATAGGGATATATGAATAAGAGAATTATAGTAGGAGGAATTGTCGAAAACTGTGAAGTCTGCTTAATATCTTAGTTTATATACTGCTTCAGCAGTCGCTTGGATGGACAAATATAGCTACGATGGCTACATGAGGTATAAGAAAAGGCTTTTTCTTCATATTGTACAATGCTATTCATTTTTTGGTGTCCGGACTCTATGAACTCAACAAGATTCTCTCTTTCTTTCTCGGAATGTTAAACGCTTTTTCATTTCTTCCCCCTCTCCAGTATCTCTCCAACTACCTTTGCGCTCGCTTTCACGATCAGCTCATGTTCATGAGCATGAATCTTCGCTTCCAGTGCATCGAGGTCCTCTCCATCCCAACCGATTTCCTGGGTAAGAATGGGCTCGCCTCTGTCGACTTCTTGGATGACATAGTGAACCATGATGCCAGTGTGAGTAATCTTTCCCGCTTTCAAGTCCTCGTAAGCACGCTCAATTGCATGGGCACCATCGAATTGGCCTACTCAAATTAGCAGCTGCAACACACATACAAGTGGTTGTGGTTGCATGGGTGACTTACCAGGCAAGGCTGGGTGTAGGTTTATTACAAGAATGCCTACTTCTTCCAATGGCCGTAGAAACTCAGCTGAAAACACCCACATCCATCCCGCCAGGACGATCAACTGCGGCCTCTCTTCCAAGGCTAGAATCTTGTCTGCCAGGGCGGCATCGTACTTCTTCCTTGCCTCAGCCGTCTTTGCCTCATCTTTTTCTCCCTTGGCTAGAAATCCGTTGCTGATGAGGTTGAAATATTCCCATGGGATGCCTGCTTTCTCTGCTCGAGTCGTGGCGTATGCCTTTCCACGATTCACTATCAGGCGAGTAATTCTGCTGTTGGGGATGCTGCCAGATGCGACACCATCTATTAACGCCTGGAAATTTGAGCCATTGCCAGAGGCCATGACAAGGATTCGGCATCTTTCGTCTTGCTCTGCCATTTTTGTGGATGTTTTTTTTGTATGCTGAGATATTTCAGCCAGAGGCTAGTGAGGATGAGGGAAAGAAATCGGCAAGCTGTGATTCAGAAACAATCAAGTGAGATTTGCTGCTCTTTTGAGAAAAAATGCGTTAATTGCACTGTCGGCAATAAAGAAGTAATGAGTGATCACAGAAATGAGTCGTGTGATGTGATGTGATGCAAGCAATGATTTGATATAGAGGGGTATGCTTTTGGCTAGTGCAAAAGATAATGAGCTTCAGAAAGAAGTTTTTTTGCTGAGCTGGAATAGCGTTGTTCCGACACCGAAACTATAACTGAACAGACCGGATTGCGCTCATTGTTTTTGGGGCGGATTTTGCTTGGATCCAGTGCTTGAATGAAAGCTGTGGAAAGTTGTTCTGGAGAGCTTCTGAGCTCATCGATGCTGTGCGGAAACATGCACTCGCAGCAACATCGACAGCAGCCTGGCCGTTCTTCTGCCAAAATGAGGCAGCTTGTGATAGATCATGACGTAGTCACTTTTTGCCAAACGATGTTCTCGATTGCAGAAGATGAAATGCAACGGCATAAGAGATTCAAAGTCTCTACTAGATACCTGATTTGTTTTTAAAAATTGCTGCTGGCTTGAAGCATTATAAATCGCCACGCGACATTTCAGGTCGTCATCACGCATAAGCCAAAGTCAGCACGCACAAGCTTCCAGTGCATTCGGCTGCATGTGTCATCTCTTTAACACACTGTGCTGATTCCAAATATTAGCAGCATTAAGCACTTCTGGTCTGGCCTATAAGCGACTTCTTTGGGCGCCGGAGTCGCCTAAAAGTTCGGCATTCGGCATGAAATACACACTGTGTGGTTCTAGAACACTTCATGATGTCTTCAGCTTTCAAGCGTTCTGGAAGCTACATGCACTAATCTACAGCAATTCAACCTGATCGGCAAGGCATCATGGCTGATTCAGATGCTGCTATCAGCAAACCTCGAGGGCAGAAATCATGCCTGAATTGTAAAAGTACGCCCAAGCCGTCCCTCCGAGAGACAACTCTCACATACGCGGGGTGAAATGTCAAAGTCAGCTGTAACTAACGGCTCTCAGATCGCAAAATTGCCTGCGATAGGCTGATGCCGGTCTGCTCTTCCTGTAAAAGAAGAAAGAAGATTTGTTCTGGGTACGATTACAATCTATCATGGCCTCGTGATGGCGACGAGCGCCGGGCGATGACCGTGCAAGTTCGGAGTCAGAAGTATCGAGCAAACACATTTGCCTTTCTAAACACCTCCAATGTCGACGTCATGCTTTATTATGAGACAAATTATCAAGATTCTCTCAGTGAGTGATCATATGGATGACTGCCATACTATTTCCTACACTAACGATGATCACTTGCTGTGCAGCCAACAACAAAAAGATGAGCGTATGGATACCGTCGCCTACCCGCTCGCCACAGCTTTCCCGATTTGGGAGTAATAAGCGTCCCATNATGNNNGTATTATCTGATACAACGAAATGTGATTTTTGTCTCATTAATATGTGTTTGCTAGATGACACCGAGATATCGTCTGCTGTCCGGCTAATTACCTCCCGGGGGGATCTGCGACAAGATGTATGCGGCCTCCTCCGCCGGATGGCACTCACAGATAACGGCGTTTCATCTCTTGCAGTCCGCTATGCCATGAATGCGATTTCCTACCTTTATCTCAGAATGCCAAATGAGGCTATGATGCATCAGATGCGTGCTGTGTCTGCACTACAAGGGGCAATCGACCGGATTGTGGATCCCAGGTGCAGAGCTCAAGCTATTGCTGCGAGCTTGCTCTTAAGCTTATACGAGGTTTGTAGCGGCTCTACTATCGTGTGCCTTGTANNNTTCGTGTGTNNNCCAGATTTTGGTGGGAACGTTGTGCTTTGTCCGAGTGGCAAGACGACCGTATGGTCCGTTCATTTTGATGGATGCATGACCATTGTCAAGTCGAGCTATCAGGGCCGTCGTGAGACTGATGGTGAAAATGCGGTTCTCCTGGACTGGGTCTTTTATCACAACGTGCTTTACAAATTCAGCTTGCAGCATTGGCAAAAGCGCACCCCAGAGATGGTAGCGATTGCACAGAGGGATATGCTCATCGCTAAGATTGTGTCTCTCGATCATTTCCACACGGTACTACTCCCAAAACCCAACCTTGATNNNAGCAATATACTAACAAATGGCCAGATCCATAGCACACTTGGTTGCTCGCTCGAGCTTATGGAATTCTTAAGTCAAACTATCGACCTGATAAAAGACCGGGATGATCCAGACTACTTATCGAAAAGCCATTCGCATGCCATTTACAACCTCGAAGGCCAGATCCGAGATATGAGCCAGCAGCTGTGTAGCGGCATCGATAGAGAGGATTATCATGTCGTCGGAAGCAGAAAACGTTACCTGACGATTGCTCGCATGTACCAGCTTGCAGTTCTCATTTATCTTGATCGTGTAGTTCGAGGCTCATTGGCTGATTCGCGCTTGTCACGCACTAGTGCTGAGGAAGCACTCGGCCTTTTGGGCAATCTCGGATTGTGCGAAAGGCCTTTTATCATGATTATGTTGGCTCTACAAGCGGAAACCGACAGCGACAGATTACTGGTCCTTTCGGCATTGAAGAATGCGATAACCGAGAGACCGCTAAGCAACCTGGCGTCGACAGAGCAGATCATACGGAGAATATGGGCACAGCAAGACCTCTCCGGGAACGGACAAGCAGACGCCTTGAAGATGTTGAATACCATCATCAGTTCCAACGACATACCCCCTTCCTTCACTTGAGATGATGCCAACGATGCCGGTATCGCCAATATCGCGGGAATAACCGATGGACATACCATTCATGGATCAAACTAGAAGAAGAGGAAAAAGGCTATTTCCCCAAGCATAATCCAGCCGTCAGCAGGAGTTGAGATACGAAGAACCATTGGTCATGGTGCAAAATTACATACGTCAGTCACCCCTAGAAAGCATTGAAGCAAGGAGACCCGGGAAAATTCCCCGATTCTCCGCTAAATCCAACAGTTGCTCGACCTTTCGATTGTATGCCCAACTTGACGCAACAACCCAGAGTGGGGGAAGATGGTTTGGCGTTATTTGTCACACTACGAGCTGCACCATGCAAGGGTGGGGGATTCTTACAGCTTCCAATGTTTGTCCCCGCATCGGATCGTGATCCTATTTGTCGGGGAACATCGGCTTCGCAGCGGTGAACGGAGCTCAGCCCCCAGCTTGCATTCATCACGATGCTCAAACTTGAGCTTGACTAAGATCTCCTGCTCCAGATATTAAACCCAACGTGCTCCGGGATAATAACTTCTGCATGCTTGCTTGTAACGGTCAATAGCTTAGAGCAAGGCCTGAACTCTGACCATGCGGCTGTACGCGTTATCCAGCTGCGCGAGCTTGTTTCTCGCTGCAGCAGCCCTGCCCCCAGGCACTGTTGCAGCCGAAGATGCACCACAGATCCCTTTGACGCGTGAGTTTGCCATTTTTGTCGTTTTTTATCGGGCTATCTGGTGGAGCCACAGCNNNTACTTACACTTACACCTAGAGCAAGGCAAACGACATGGGCAATGGGCATATGCATACCGCCGTGCCGAAAAGCTCGTACAGCAAATGACGATAGAAGAAAGGGCCAACATTACGCGTGGATATCGTAGCGATAACGTCTGTGCTGGTAACACCGGTTCTGTTCCTCGACTGGGATGGCCTGGAATGTGTGTTCACGACGCCGGCAATGGAGTTCGCGCAACGGAGATGGTTAACTCTTATCCATCTGGAATCCATGTTGGGGCGAGCTGGGATAGAAACCTTACATATGANAGAGGGTTCTATATGGGCAAGGAGTTTAAAGTAAAGGGAGGTGAGTACCTTTTGGATAGGCTTTCTTCAACTNNNTATCTTCATTTGCTGAGAACAAGCTTGTCAGTCAACGTACCCCTCGGCCCCAACGCTGGCCCATTAGGACGAACACCGCTCGGTGGTCGAAATTGGGAGGGATTCTCTGTTGATCCATACCTCTCTGGCCAGTTGAATGCAGAGACTATTATTGGTATGCAAGAGGCTGGTGTAATTGCCAATATCAAGGTACTATCCGATTATGCAACTCTTGGAGCCGACACTAAGGTAGAATGCNNNCCGTTGAACTATCATTTTATTGCCAACGAACAAGAGACCCTAAGGCGCCCATACTTTGGTGTTGAAGCTGTTTCTGCAAATATTGACGATAAAACTTTACACGAATACTACTTGTGGCCGTTTATGGATAGTGTGCATGCTGGCGTAGGGTCTGTCATGTGCTCTTACAACAGGATCAACAGCACCTATGGATGCAAGAACGACAAGCTCATGAACGGTATTCTCAAGACCGAGCTAGGGTTCGAAGGCTTTGTCATGCTTGACTGGGATGCCCAACACGACATACAAAGCGCCAACGCTGGGCTTGACATGGTGATGCCTCTTGGAGGGTCATGGGGCAAGAATCTGACCGATGCGATCGCGAATGGGACCGTCCCCGAAGATCGAGTGACTGACATGGCGACGCGGNNNGTTCTTTCAACTCTTCACTTCAAGTCAACAATGCTAATTATTTGGTGCGTAAGAATTATCGCTGCATGGTATTTGGTCGGCCAAGACGGTGACAAATTTCCCATCCCGGGCATTGGTCTCAAAGAGCTCACGCAACCCCATGAACAAGTAGACGCACGGGATCCCGCATCTGAGCCAGTCCTTTTGGAGGGTGCTATTGCAGGACACGTCTTGGTCAAGAACGACAATAATGCGTTGCCATTCAGAAACAAGCTCGCCATGATATCTGTGTTCGGTTACGACGCAACAATCCCTCGTACTAAGAATACTGATCTTTTGTTCTCACACGGATACACTTCATCTCCGGAGATGGAGAAAGTTGCATTGGGCCATGAAGCGCATTTCGACCAGGCGGCAAGGGGAGGCACCATTATCACTGGTGGTAGGGCGGGTGCAAACTCGCCAGCGTATATCGATGATGTATGTGGATTTCACTCTTTGAAAGCTGGGTTATTTATCGCTAACATTAATCCACCTCTTAGTGCTATCCAGCGTCGTGCTCGTAAAGACGGTACATGGGTGAACTGGGACTTGGACTCCTTCAACCCCGATGTTAACGCTGCTTCTGATGCTTGCTTGGTTTTCATCAATGCCATCGCAACAGAGGGCTGGGACCGCGAAGGTTTGCATGATAATTTCAGCGATGGTCTTGTCAAGAATGTTGCATCCAAGTGCGCCAATACTATGGTCGTGATACACGCCGCGGGTGTCCGTCTAGTTGACCAATGGATCGAGCACCCCAATATCACCGCCACTATCATTGCCCACCTGCCTGGCCAGGACAGTGGCAGGGCTCTTATAAAGCTACTCTATGGCGAAGCCAACTTTTCTGGCAAGCTGCCTTATACAATTGCGAAGAACGAGAGCGATTACTCGGTGTACGCCCCGTGTACGCGCAGTTCTGGAGATGATATTGACCCGCAGTGTGATTTCACCGAGGGTGTATATCTTGATTACCGCGCTTTTGATGCAAAAGACATTACTCCACGATTTGAGTTTGGATATGGACTCAGCTATACGACTTTTGCATATTCATCTCTCTCTATCAGAGCGTCAAAGTCTCTTCGCTCGACCAAGTGCAGCGGCGATAATCTCTGGCAACATGTTGCAACAGTTACCGCAACAATCACCAACATCGGTCCTGTATCTGGACATGAAGTCGCACAGCTCTACTTGGGTATCCCAAACAGCCCACCAAAACAGCTGCGCGGGTTCAACAAGATCCTCTTATCTCCTAGGGGATCAGAAACTGTTCGCTTCGAGCTTACAAAGAGAGATTTCAGTGTATGGGATGTGGTTTCTCAGTCCTGGGTCATTCAGGAGGGAGAGTACAAATTCTTTGTTGGGGCGAGTAGTCGGGATATTCGACTTACGGGATCACGGCGGGTTACTAGCGATTAAACGGATATCTGACATTACCTGTACGTACCAGCGCTGCCGTCAAATCAATCAAATCAAATCCGGTACCCGGATTTGATTGATTGATAGAAAAAGGAAGCATGATTTGATTGATTTGATTGATTGATCAAATATTTGATCTATTTGATAAAAATTTGATGATTTTTACGATTTTTTTCGCGATTTTTCGCGATTTTTTTACGATTTTTTACAATATTAAACCCCTGTCTAAACCCCTGTCTAGACCCCTATTTTATCTTATCTTATCTTTATCTTATCTTTATCTTATCTTCCTGATTATATAAGATATTAAAACCTGACCTTATCTTATCGTATTATATTTTCTTATACCCTAGAGTTATTTGAATTATGTCAAATCTATCAAATAATTGATCTTGAAGATTTGATTGATTGATTGGGAATTTTTCGATGATTTGATTGATTGATTGATAGATTTGACAAATATATTTGATTTGACGGCAGCGCTGGTACGTACACGATGTTAGATGGCAAAGCAGCTTGTATCATGAAGCGGTATAGTGTATACATAGAATGAATTGATGTTTTCAGGGTATTCTAGTGGAAACGATTATGGAGTAGTGACAGTAGAAGAAGATCATGATATCAGTAGTAGGTTTTGACCGCTGTATCACTTGTACTTTCTATAGGATACTACCTTTCCGCAGTTCTAGCCGAGTTCATGGATCATCGAAGATACCAAGTAAACACAACAACTAGTCTATAATATCATTTTGCTATTTCGTGTTAATATTTGCCATGAATTTGTAAAAAAGTCTCCGATTTCCATCACCTTTGGTCACGGCTGAACAACTACCTACGCTGCATATACATAGATGCATGCAACCAAATGGCGTAACTGTTCGCATTCACTAACTGTTCATTCTGATGGCTCCAATTCCTCACGCCAGCTACCAATGCTCCTCGCTCCCAGTAATAAAAAGCACAATTATTGGCGACCCTTGAGCCTTTCGAGCCCAATTGCGAAATTGTTCAGGTTCGGTATCTTGACATACCTATCTAATCGTTATCGGAGCTCCTTCCCTTCTTTCTTGTGTGTCTGCAATCAGGTGCCCATCGGGTGCAATCAAAGAGTACCAACTAGCAAGTACCTCGAACAAAATCTTGCACGTGCAGTCGCGATCTTCCATTTCTCCCTCTTTTTTCTCAAGCTCACACAATTTACCATCTACGAGAAACTCTACCACGTGGAATAGCCAAAGACCCTTTTCTTTTTCTCCGAGAGAATTATCCAAATGCGTAAGTGCCATGTGCAATCTACCAGTCTGCCGGGTCTTGCTAACGCTGCACAGCTCCTGCACGCCCCGAAGCTCCTCGTCGCCACCAGAGTTAGTTCACCTTTACCTCTTGTCGAACATTTCTTCCTTCATTCCCTTCCATTATCTATTCAATTTTCCGCTACGAAAACTGACATGAAATAGATCAACTCGTCGATTGGCCGTGGGTGGTAGGCATCCTACTCGGCCTGGCCTTTGAGACCACCATGAACAGCTTCATGCTCCACCGGGAGCGAATGGCGACCATCGCCGTCACCACCATCACCGTCACCACCGTCGGTCCCACGACGCCCTGCATCTGCCCTGCTCCAACTGCTGCCTCCACTGCCATCGCTTCCCCCTCGGGCGTCGTTGCTGTTGGTGCNCCCCTTGTGTCGTTGCCGTTCCTGGAGGTGATGGGGCTCTTCCCGGCTTGGGCGCCCTGGCGCCGGCTGAACAACCCTTGTGCCTTTTGGGCGCTTGGACGATTGGGCGCATGATGTGCGTGTTTTAGGCCCTGGTGCCATCTCGTTAGCCAATTTCCTCTGTGTCATGACTTGATACTAATGGTTTGTTATGCAGATCCATCCTGTTATGGCCTGGGACCTTTTTCTTCTTCCTCTGGTGATTGTGATAATTTGAGGCTATATATAAATAGGAAGAAACTATTTTAAGAGTCTCACAGTGGTGGCTAGCAGAATTGGCTTATATGGCCTTAATTTCTTCTCTAATCGACTATCTCAGAAGTTTATATGAGGCTACCTAAAAGCGTTGACCTCAGAATACCTCAGGTCGGCGTTGAAAGTTGTGAGAGCTTCTCATATATATCGAACAGGCTTGACTCCTTTCAAGTTGACGTTTAGACTCAAAAGATCCGGCCGCGAATAATGTCCAACGACATCAAGCATATTCTTGGCGTAGTCAATGGTGCTCAGCTGAATCTCTGCAGTGAGGATACCCTCTTCATCAGTGTCCAATGGGTCAACCAGCGGCGTACCATCAGGTCCAAAGATCATGGCGAAACCTCCACCCGAATTGATATGGGGACTGCCAACCAACTTCAACTTCTCCCTTCCCTTTTCGCCCATCACTTGCGTGCTAACCACCACAAAACAGGCTCCCTCCATAGCCATAAACTGACAGGCGAGACGATCTCCTTCGCCGGTCGTAGTATACAGGATGGGAATGTTTTCCGGCCTGCCAAAAAATGGTGGCCATCCTGCGATGTGGATATCAACGCCCTGGCTGTATTCGTGGTATCGCAGCAGGGGCTGGAAATGCTCCCAGCAATTTAGACCACCAATCTTGCCAAAGGGGCTATCGACTACATTTATCAAGCCATCTCCGTCACCCCAAATTGCGCGCTCTACGCCGGTCGGCTTGATCTTCCGACGGTGGAGGACAATTTTCCCCTCGGGATTGATGAAGGATTGAGCGATATACAAGCTATCGCCATCTCGCTCAGAGTAGCCCAAAACGATGAAAATGCCAGCCTTTTTGACAGCTTCGCAGATTTGAGCCATCTCAGGAGAGTCTTTCACAAGTGAATTGGCCATGTACTCGTGAAACATGCCAGTATTGTCAAGGTATGGCTCAGTCCAGATGCTCCAATGAAGNNNGCAAAGTCTTTCATGTGGATCTGGCAATCTGAATGGTACAAACCATGGATATCCAGGCACAAATAGCTCAGGGAAACCCAAGACATTGACGCCGTCTTTTCCAGCTTGCTCAACAAGCGAGGTGACCTTCTTTACGGATTCTGGCAGGTTGAGCCAAGCAGGCTCAGCTTGCACAGCGCCGACTTTGATAGTTTCGCTCATTTTTTCTTCAGCTGGTGAGCTTTATAGAATGGTGGAGATTGGGCTGTTGTCTATTGTGATGAAGAGTAGAATGGATTCTCTGACAAGTAAAATATCTGAAGACGCTGCATCTATAAGACAACTAAATATCTGAATAGCTTCATGTGCTCGAGTTTTTGATTAGTATACAGAAGAATATGTGATTAGTAGCCGCTTGCCTAACATAGCTACTGAACAGGGATTCAAGTTCCGTATTTCCTTATCTAGCCAGATCTGGAGCTCCATTTGTAATTGAGCTTAATTCAGTGCCGAGAGATCAACTACTCATACGAGTCAATCATGCTACAGTTTAGGGCATGTATCTTCTAATGAACATGAGATTTCATGGGAAACAAAGTCTCCGATTTGTTATGAAGATTGATAATCTGCCTGTTCTAGCGCTCATGACTCAAGTTTGGTTAATTTGGATTAGGCGAAAATGCTTCTTCCCGCACTGCTTACTGCCGCAAACTATGAAGAGATTTAAAGAAACACACTGTATTCGCGGTATGCACTCCAAGTAGGCTTATAATAAAGCTAGTTTGAGCAGGAAGATCCTTGCAGTTACCATTCTAGGTCATCTGAAATACTAATCATCATTAGCCGTGGCTACTTTATCTTGTTCTAAAAAGTGAATCGTTGATTGTATTGTAGGTTTGCGGCATGAGTCTTCCGCAAATGTGCCGCCCATCTTCCGCAAGTAACGTGTTTACCGACGGTGGCGAGCGAGCCTAGCGACTATCAAACCAAGCCATAGCTAGGTACACAAAGAGAGATGATTGTACATAATTATAAAATTTTCTATTAAAGGCACCGTAATCATCATATGGTGTCACTCTCGCCATCTCCCTCAAGTATGAGTCTTCTTCTACCCCTACCTTCCAAAATTGCCTCTCTGTCATGTGTTCGCGGATAATGGACGGACAGGAATTACTAGCTTTTGAACTCAGAATAAAAGAGACACATGTATAGAAAACATAGCGAGTATGATCAAGGTATCGTAATTTAGTAATCTGACTATTAAAGGAGCGTGCTTCGAAACTCTGCCAAAAAAATTCTGCGAAGAGAAGTGGCGTATCATAAAACAATCATCACATTTCGTAAATTTAACAAGTCAAATGTCTGAAATTTCTTTCTTCCAGCAAATTTCCCTTACTGGTTGCCTGTTGTATCGGCCGAACCGTCTAGCTTATACAAGGGCTCGAGCTTCGCTTTGCGCTGGAAGAAGATGTACTTCTTGATGAACCAAGGCAGCCAAGTGCCAACTTGGTAAGAAATATGGCGCCTTGTTGGCACCCCAAAAATGTAATCAAGCTCTTCTAGTGTGCGTTTCCTAGATACAACAGGNNNGCATCTTTGTAGNNNGAATAAGGGGAGAAATGATACGTACATTGTTTCTGGCACAATGAAGAAGATGACAACAAAAGCAAGCATGTTTAAACCCGCGTAGAAACCAAATGCACCGGTAGGCCCGAGTGCTTTCAGCAATGAAGGGAACGTAAGACTCAAAGCACTGCCGACGGCATTATTAATGCAGATTGTTAAGCCGGCGCCAAGCTCGCGGTGAGACAAAGGAAATGCCTCAGAAAAGTAGATGGATGGTAGCGGACCCATGCCTGATTGTTTAGTAATTGTACTTGAACGGTGATATGGATACTCACCAGGTCCATAGAAGGCAGTGAAGAGGTAGACAAAAAACGCTATGCAGGGGATCCGAGCGCTGTTCTCAGTTGACATGAGAAAACAGAGTCCGGCCGCCAGAAGGCACCAGGCCATGTTTGGGAAGGTTGTGAGAAGCAGATTGCGACGGCCGAAGGTATCCATGGTATAAACTGCCGGAAAAGCGAAAACGAAGAGAACAAGACCAAACCCCATAGAGGCAAGGAGGCTGCTAAGTGTCGAGTAACCGGCCTCAACGAAAATTGTTGAGCTATAGAAGGCCATGCTTGTAATAGATAGNNNATATCGAGTATTGATATAGTATGAGGAAAAGGGGGCCACGTACATATTAATTCCTGAAAACTGTTGGCTGATGACGATCCATCCACTGGCAACGGCGGCTCGTCGCAAACGGGGGACTGTAACAAGCTCCAATGCTCGGTGCCAAAAGCTTACACCGGCAAAGGCATCTCTCTCTTCCATAACCTGCAGTGTGCGTAATACAAATCTCTTGCCGACTGCATC
>JARWZN010000005.1:4223943-4240310 GCA_030015385.1 Trichoderma sp. BMH-0061
TTTCTTAAGCGGCAGAAGGAGTGGTACGACTCGGGATACCGTCGCTTCTTCATCAACCATCGAGGCGATTCTTGATACAGCTGTTAGTTTCCCATGCTTTCTNNNTAGAGTTATAGACTTACCGGGGCAGAACCAGACAAAGATTACCACAGGAATGGCTGGCGCAAACGCGGATGCAAGTTGGAATCTCCATGCCAACTTTCCAACTCGATAGAAAATCAGGTTGACACAGTATCCAACAAACATTCCGAATGACACCCACAGTTGGAAACTTGTAACTAATCCGCCTCGAATAGATGCCGGCGCGACCTCTGCCGAGAAGACTGGGATTGTCGAGATTTTGATACCCATTCCAAGACCCATAAACAAGCGGCATATCAACAGGCCCCACCAGTTCTGTGTAAAGGCCTGAGCCAAGACGGGAAAGATACAGAACAGGCCTGTAACAAAGACAGTCCCCCTTCGACCAAGAAGGTTGTTCACTGGATCAGCTGCCCAAGCACTGAGGAGGCCAAACAGCGTCGGTCCCGAGTTGATGACGCCAACAAGCCAACCATTGTTCTCAATGCCAAATTCTTTGGGAAATGAAAGATTCGCACCGTTAGCACCGGTGTTGTCCCAGCCTTGAATAGCAGAGCCCAAAGAGCACAATGCAATGGTGTAGTAAAGAGCCTTGGGCAAATGCCACCGGTTGGTGACCTCGCGCCTCAGCCAATATTTGTCATCGTCAGTCAGCTCTGGAATATCTTCATATTCAACTGGATTTTGAGCTGCTAGAGCGCCTCTGAAGAAGATGTCTTCCTTGTCTTGGAAACCATACTCTCTGCAGAAAGCGTTGACTTGAGAACGGAGATTATCCTTGGATATCCCCATCAAGGGGTTCCAAATCCTGTCCACGGTATCAGTTTTATGATCTTGGTGATGATCAGTCGGAGAGTTGACNNNCTTTGCGTTGACATTGTGAGAGATACTAGGGCCTGTATCTTCAACATGGGAGAGAAACTCATCCTTTGGCTTCCTCAGATCAGGTGAGTGAGCCATGCTGCCTGGTTGCCTTCAAGTGTCCACGATTGAAGCTGTGAATGCGTGTCTTGATGACTGCTGTGGAGAAGATGATGGATCCCGAATGCATTCCTCAGAAGCAATATATATATTTTTTCAGTCTTACTTGAACTATCACGACTATGGTAGAGTCTTTACCCCCCATGGGGTTCAGTAGCGTATCCACAAAACCCCAGGTTTTGAGTCCGGCTCGTTTTCCATAGCGCCATGGCTTGGCTCATTTTGCCCCCTCGCAGCCACATAGAAGAGGAATAGAATTGAATGCATTACGAGTTTACTTTTCCATAGTATTGCAGGAATCGGTCAGTTTTCTTCTATTTCATGCACCGATATTCAATAATTGATAGATATTCTTAAACTAGATGCTGTGTTCACCCTTTGATCCATCCCAAAGACCATAAATTCTCAATAGGTGAGTCTTGCAGAGATGATTCCATGATCGATCATGCTACAAAATTGGAGGGAATGCAGCTAGTAAAGACATATTAAACTCACAAGGTATTCCCACTTAATCCCCTGCGTGGTATCCCTCCAACTCGGCCGCCATCCGACAATCCGACGCCGGAGTAATTCAGTCACGAAACCACCCCTCAAAGCTGCCCTGCGTGTCCTTCGGACTAAGCTGAATTGTGGGCCGCCTTCATGCTGCCCTGCGTGTTGTTCTCTCACACGATTTAGCCATTTAAGCAGTTTCTGCTAGTCACGGCTATACAACTCGGCTTCATATTAAACTTTGGAAGTGGCTGGTGGCACTCTAACAAGTACAGTAGGGATTGCGTATAGCAAGATACAGAGTAAATGGATTTCACCTCGTGAGATTGGCTCTTCTAGAATTTGTTATTGCCGTTACTTTCTTCTGCTATTCCCTACTCTTAGTATCGAAGGAATCTTGATGTCTCCCCATATTAATTTAGATCCACACTCTAAATCTTTCCCCGCTTCCACTGCCGTTGTCGTGGATCCTGCCCTGCGTGTATCAAACTCATGCCCTGTACAGGTTCTATGCAAGTTCCCTGTGCAGGTCAATAAATGACGTGATATCGGCATCTTGGCAGCAAAAGGTAGTGTGGGCGGAATGTGGGAGGGTCAGAATGAGCTCCGTCGTCCAATGAAGGAAGTGCATGGGTATCGAAATCTGGAAGTAGCTTGTGAAGAGCCGTTAAGCTACACCCTTCAATCCACCCCGTGTTCGAGTATCGGTAAATTTGAACCCGAAGTGCGGTTGGAGTCGAATAAAGTGAATGGCAGTCATTGCGAAATGTGGGTAAACTCTCGAGGCAGTTGGTATATAAACATGAACCTACTTCTCCAAGCATTGTCATCTACCAAAGCTCATTGCACAGTAGACTAGGTCTGAAAGCTTTCATTTTGAGGATACGACAGTCGCCCGCAAAGTTACCTATCAAATCTAACAATTCTTTATTGCACGTCGATTAACTACCATTTATTGCAAAATGGGTAGCAAGGAAGCCCCAACATGGCTGGAGAAGCTCGAGGAGCAGCGTAAGCCCACCTTGTACAGTCTAAGGCGAGTGACGCATTCAAACNNNTCGCAATCCCANGTCAATGTCGATGTCGACTGGATGGACCCTGAATACATCAAGTCTATGCCCATAAAGCCACACGACCAGACGAGCAACCAGCTGTGGGTAGACATCCAGCTCCATCATCCTTCCAACGCCGATCTCCTAGTTGAAACGGCGAAGGAGCTGAAGGATAAGGGCTGGTTGGCTATCTACACTAGAATGGTATATCACACTGTTGAAGATAAANNNAAAGAGNNNTGGCTAATGATGCTATTTGCGGTTTTGATGTGCAAGAAGAATATCGATCTGATCCAAGGCCGTGTCCTGCTTCAAACGCTCCCCTCCAAAGCATACGACATGCAAGCGACTCTCGACCACGCCCGACTGTATGACCAAGAATTCGCAAGAGCCAACATTGGCCGAGACAGATACTGCATCAAGATCCCGTCTACCGGGCCGGCTTTGAATGCAGCCAAGATTCTGAGCGCTGAGGGCATTCCCACACTCGGAACGGCATTGTTTGGTCTTCCGCAGGCCATTGCCTGTAGCCAGGCAGGCATGCTATACATCAGCCCATATTTCAACGGTTCGTTGAAAGCTCTTATATTTCATGGANNNTATGTAGCAAACACTAAGAGTCGTTCAGAAACCCGAGCTCATGACGATCTATCTCTCTGGCCCGATGTCGAAGACCCCGCCACCCAACATCCCATGAGCGCCCGAGTCTTTCAAATCCTCGAAACATACAGACGACTATACAAAGAGACTGGAAAGGAGCAGCCACTTCTCAAGAACGCAAGGNNNGATACATATACACAGTCTGTTACTTCTAAACATGGACTCGATCGGCTGACTGTCTCCGCTAGCTTCATCTCTGCCAAAGAGGCCATGGCAGCGGGCGAACTAGGTTGCCACTCCGCCACAATCTCTCATACAGTTTTGGACCAGCTTGCGAAGCTCAAATATGATGGAACTAAGCAGCCTGGTGAAGGCACGCCCAAGCCCGTCCATGTGTACAAGAACCCTCCCCAAACCCCTGAAAGGCTCCGCAAACTCGCCAATATCGATCCTCTTGCCGCCGCGGAGTGGGATGGCAAGCTGGCCAGCACTGACATTGACTACCTCGCCAATGGCGGAGAAGAGCTGGCTAAGGCGATTGCTGCTGACCCCATCACCAAGGAAAGGTTGGCGATCGCTCTTGAGCTCTTTACAGGAGGCGAGAATAGCAGCAAGGACAAGATCGACGCGGCAGTTAAGGCCTTGTGAGAGCGTCTCTTGCATGTCGAACGCTGCCGCGCGTACATACGCGGAGTTGTGAGGAGGTGGGCCGATCTTCTTAAAACTATAAGTAGCAAAGTTCAACCAGTATAAATATATGTGTCGTTGTGAAATGTCGATGGATCGGCCATGTGCATCATTGATGTGTTGAATCGTAAAGGGTCATTTTCGATGTTATTGTTTGCCATGTCGTATGACATTGGCAGATGTGTGTAAGATGGTGATTTTGGAGGCGCGTTGTTGTTGTAGCCGGTAGCCAAACCCAGTGCATTTGGCATGGCGAAATCCATCTCGGGCGACATCCATGGAATGTCCATGCTCATTGACGTTGAGGGAAGGTTTGCCTCGACTGTTTCATCCAAGACAGGCTCAGTTGTGAGGTCGTGATCCGTAGCTACAAATGAGGACTGCTCTTCTAGATATAGCGATCGGCTTCCAGCTCCGCGCTCATTGTTTGCCCCGATGGAGATGGATGAGACGCCGGTCCGTAGCATGGAGGCGCTGGCCTCGTCTAATATAGGTATTGAAGTAGCAGTTTCCGGTTCTTCCGCTGTAACTCGAGCCTGGTGAATCTCAAGCCCAGCGTTCAACCGCCATGTATTCAGCTCGGAGAGGAGGTCGTCTCGCTCGGCTACCAGACGGTTGATCCTCTGAAGAGATTCGGCAATCTCCTTCTGCTCGGCCTTGTGCAGCGCAACGCTTTGGTCAATAACAACATGTTTAGATAGTCGGTTAGGGTCCGTAGATCGAAGCGACGGTATGAGACTCGCAAGTGTCTCCTCTCCGTTAGCCAAGCACACAAGAGACACAGTATCCAAACTCACCGTCAACCGCTCCTTGAAAGCCTCTCGTCGAGATCGTTCAAACACGCGATGGGCTGCGCGATCATCTGCAGTCCAGTTTCTGATGCGTTTCTTCTTATTCCGATCGGGCGACGAGGGAACCGCCGTCGAGTTGGACTGGTCTGCCATGGGAGGCGAAGTGTTGTCCGTCGATGACATACTTGCTGTATAGTGGCGAATATCGCACCGAGAACCGAGAGAGCAGAAGCAGGAGATCGGGCAAAGAGTGCTGCCGGCGATTCTTTCGACCAAGCTGAAGCTATTTCGTCTCTTCAAGTAACCCGCGAGAGACCAACGGCTGCGTCTACGAGGACAAGCATCCGAGCATCGTGAGCTGACAAAGAGGGGAAGCTTGGAGTTGAGTGGCGAGGCTGGGGCTTCGATAAATTAGCGCCCATGTGCTCAGTCGCTCAGGTGCTTCAGCGCTTCTAGCGGCCGCTTTTTAAGCTCCGATGGGAATCTGGGGTGCATGAACCGCTAAGCCCACACTGGCGAGGGACCTGTGGGAAAAGAGTCAGCTGACTGCAATCACGATGGGTAGCAAACACATGAATAACAGGAGATGAATGTCTCTGGAGCGTGAGATTCTGATTGCCAGCTGTGCTATTCAAGGGCACTGAGACGGATAAGTGTAGATCCAGTAAGTCTGGTAACAAATCGGCAGCAAGGAAGCAACGCACCAGCATGAAGATTGCGAGTGCATTCAAGAGCTTTCTCCAATAAGGATGAAAAGTGTATGGCCACACCGGTTCACCAATTCTCAAAAGGTGAAATGGAGCAGTTTAATAGTTGAGTAGATTTTTTTGCTTGATTCAGCCATGTACATTATGCCTATCCCTATACAAAAACGCCGTTCCCATACACAATCCTAATCATCGCAATACGCTCATGTCCCCTTGGTACCATCCAGGAATATCCGTCCCAGTCATTTCCATCCCGCCAAGCCCACCCATTCCGCCCAGTCCACCCAATCCTCCAAAGCCAGTATCCAAGTTCATGCCTCCAAAATCTTCCGCATTCATAAAATACGAAAGCCAGTCCGTCGACATGAACGAGTCGAGCGTTGTACTCGGGTAAGGGAACTCGGCATTCATGGCCGGCGAGCCATCTGGCATGGACAGTCCCAAATGCAGATCTGCTTCTCCGTGGTCTACGCCGGAAGACACAATTCCATCTGCTGAAGTGAGAAGTGCGTCTCCTGAACCGATGACATTGTCTCCGTAATTGCTACTGCCAGCCTGAGATGAGATGCTAGTGCCATCCGTCATGCCCACTGATGCTGGGCCACTACCAGGCTGAGGGTCTGATGAATTCATCAAGGGCTGCAACTTGGGATAGTCTGGTCGTGGAGAGAAGCGCCTCATGGTTGCTGTAAATATTCGGTCCAGGACATCGCGGCTTCGCTTCGCCTCGGGCCAGTACTCTCCTGTCGCACTGAGAACGTCCGACGCTGCCTTTAGAGAAGTGGTCAAGCAGTCGAAATTGACCTGGTCAGCAATGCCTTCTGGTGTCCAGACGCAGTAGAAGATGGTCATGATGCACAAAAATAATGAATGCACGGTCAGCCACCCATACCGCAGCTGATTATCGGCGTACAGCTTTGCGTAGAGCTTGCTGCAGGTAATGGCGCTGGTAAAGCATTCGCCCAGGGCTGCCTTTGATGGTTGTTTGAACAGGGGATTTGGGCGAAGCATAAGCATCATCAGCTCATGGTATCTAATCTCGCAGAGATCAATCAGGTAGAAAGTTCGCTCGCCCTCGGCGTGTCTGGGGATGTCCTGTCGCCATTTTCGCAGGCGGCTAATCATGTCTGTCCGCCACGCCGTTACATCGTTAATGGCCGGAGTCATGTAAGGCGGATAGAATCGATCCGTGCAAAACAAAACAGTCTTGATTTCGGAGCTGAATCTCGCCCATTTGAAGAGATGAATTGCGCTTGACATGGTAGTAAAGCTTCCAGGAGGTTTCGTCGAGGGTCGCACACCTTCTTCGGTCAAGTCCTCGTCGTTGACATCCATGGGTAANNNTAGCCGTGGTGTTAGCAAATAAGAAAAACAGCCCTGNNNATTCTCACGACCACAATCTTTACTCACTCTTAAATCACATTGTTCGTCAAAGAATCCCAGTGGCCGGCCCATGATTGTGCATAGCTGTCGATTCATGGTGTATGTGCACCAGAAGATTCGTGTGCGGAGTTCCACTTGTAGAGGGTTGAAATGACGGGGGTTCTTGACATCGCGGTGCAAGCCCAGCTCCAAGCATGATGCCAATGAATGGTAGTGGAGTGTCCATAGGTTTAATCCAGACGATGGGTCGTGAAGGGTATACATCTCCAACAGCAAAAGACACTGGACTGTGGCGAGTGACGGCGTCCTAAAGACGGTATCTAGACGCTGCAGGGCTGAGGCATAATAACCTTCACCCAGCATGTGCCGCCTCGAGCGACGACCGTAAATTGTGGCACCGACAGCCAAAACCATGAATGCCTGGAACTCCTCCAGGGCATCCAAGGTCTCTCCATTGTAGAGTTTGTGAATGATGGCATGGTGTGAGGGCTCGTGGAGGAAGGGAAACTGTAGGTGAACGGAGTCGAAGTAGATTTGGGTGAGGAACATGGTTTGTCTCTTGTCATTTGGGAAATCCTTGGCTTGCAAGTCAACCAGGTCTCCAGGGAGGAACACATCGTCATCGTCGCATCCATTGCCGCGAAGGTTTACTGTCTCGATATCTGCGACATGTGCTAATCCCGCGAGCACGAACTTGGTGAAGAAGAGGCCGCTGGAGGGTCCCAGGTAACGAAGGTCAGAGCCACCTGAGATGGATATCAGGCCTATCTGCTCTGTGAGCTCATGCGGTGAAGTCTCCTCTGGGGAGTCCTGCGAGCCCTGCCGCTGTCCACGCTCAACAGCCGATGAGTGAGCTCGCGATGGCCGCCCCGGGCCTGTGGTGAGATCGACATCTGGACATCTCTCACGAACAACAGACTCTAGCCACGCTACTCGCGACTCAAGTTCAGTCAAATAGCTGTATGATGACACAAGGTTAGCCCAGCGCGAATGCAGGTACATAATGAACCTTGATCTGGCGTCNNNCTTTCGAGGTATTTCACGAGAAGTGCCGCCATCCACACATCGAACGCCGGCCTTCTGACAGCCTGAGCATGATGGCAGAACACCGTCACACTGGATACAGCATGTTAGTGAGTGAAAATTGGTGCAAAATGGCCGCGAGTACGCCAGGGGTCTCGGTGTACTTGCCCGAATCTTTCTCTTTTGACATCTCACACAGGCTGCGCTTATGCGAGCTCGGGTCCTCGCTCTTCGGTGAGGCTGAGGGGCAAAGTTGGCTGGCTGCGAGTCGCGATCCGGGTTCGAGGAGCTCGGACTGGTCTTTGGCTCCATTCCGGGACTTTTATTTAGTGGGAATCTGAGATAATGCAACCGACTCTCATCCGAAAGAAGTGTCTTAGACTTAGAATTCTGCTTTTCAGGTATGAACCAGCATCAAAGGGTCTTATGCGGATCAGGTGCGGAGCTTACGGAGCATTATTATCAAGCAGAGCAAAGTCGAGAGTCACGTGAGGGTGAACGTAAGATTGACTCTAGCCCGGTGCTGGTTATTTTGTATGACGGACTCATTTTGCCGCGTGAGCATTTGTCAGCCTGCCTAGAGGCCAATGGGTTTTACCGGGGCTATTTCAAGCTTCAAGCGGCCATTGCGAGGAATGTGACGGCACGTGGTTTCTAATATGCCGGTACATCTTATCTTGGGCGTTCGTATCGAACTACTGCAGACGGATTACGCTGTATAGTAATCCTCTAACCACCGCCGACGACGGCTCCTTGCTAGGCATCAGGGTGATGATGCATATGTGCGGTGTTTTTTCTCCAGTCGGTTTCACTACGCAGACTCTACCCATGTAGATGTACTTTCAAACATCTGCCGAGTGCCTCATAGAGTACATTCATGCGATTTATTACATCATGCTTCCAAAGTACCAAAATCATGCGTAACATTTCAATCAGGCTGTAAGACGACGTCTGGGTGTCAGAGCCATGAATTGACAAGTAGGAGAAGACCCACAGACAGTACCAATCAGCATCTCAAGGCAAAAATAGAATAAACTCAAGTTTGCTTTCTAAAGTTTCTATTGATCGCCTAAATGTCTATACCCAACAAGAGTCTAATATCTAACCCCAATCTAGTCTATCCCAGGGATCCTCCGCTTGACTAAGTTATTCATTACATCATTACTAGAAGAGTGCATATTTCGTGTTCTGTTGCCCCTTCATATCCACCAATCAATCACCTCCTTAGTTCTGGGCAACCAGAACAGCGCGGTATCGGACATTGCCCTCGGTCAGTCTGCGCATGGCATCGCTCATGCCAGTCTCGTTGAGAGGGAACTTCTCGATCTGGGGGTGATCTTGTGACGAGCGCAGAACTTGAGCATCTTGCGCATCTCAGAAGTAGAAACAACAACTGAGCCCTGGATGCGGATACCCTTGAGGGCAACGTAGAACATGGTGATCTTGGAAGGGTTGAAGTCGACAGTGAGGGGGTAGATGGAGCTGTTGGGAGCCATCAGAGGGACGAGACTGGGAAGTAGATTGTCAGTACTAATGATGCGATACTAGCGGTGCTTATATGTGAAAACTTACGCCTCGTAGTCAACCTGGGCACTGCCACAGAGGAGAAGGTGGTTGATGGGCTCCATCTTGCCCTCAAACTTCTCGCCCTGGCGGAAAACGTGGAACTCTTTGGCACCATAGCTCAGGGCCTCCTCGCGCTTAGACTCGCTGCTGGAGAGAACGACAACGTGGCAGCCCATGGCGGCAGCCATCTTGATGGCAATGTGGCCGAGACCGCCAATGCCCATAACAGCAACTCGGTCAGTGGGCTTGATGCCGTACTGGTCGAGAACAGTCCAAACAGTAGCACCGCCGCACATCAGGGGAGCAGCATCGGCGGGGTCGATTTCGTCGGGGATCTGGAAGACGCATCGGGCGTCGACAACGGCGCCGTGGGAGAAGCTGCCGGTGTCGGTATCAGCGTTGCCGTAAGCGACGGCGTTGGCGCAGTACTGGTCCCAGCCTTGAAAATCATTGTTAGCAATGGTTTGCAGATTCGTATCAATCATGTGTGTAACTTACCAGTCAGGCACTCCATGCAGTTACCGCAAACTTGGCGGATGTATCCAAATCCAACGACATCGCCAACCTTGAAGCCGGTGACATTGGGGCCGAGCTCCTTGACTCTTCCGATACCCTCGTGTCCAAGAGTGATATCGGCGTGTCTGAAGTGAAGATCTGTGCCGCAAACACCAGAGTGTGTCATCTCGATGAAGACATCGTTGGGGCGGAGTGTTCTGTTAACAGTCTTGCGAACGGGGGTATCGCCCTCAGCTCCGCGGTAGACGTCAAAGGTAACTTGGCTGCTCATTTTGGATGTGGTTGTAATGTTGTGGTGAGATATTTTTGTGTTGATGTTTATTTGTTGTGATGCTGAAAGAATTCGAATGCTGATTGTCGAAGATGCTTTTCTATTGTATTGTATTGTAATGCTGATTGTATTCTGGATGATGGAAAGTTGATTTGAGGAGCAGACCCCGGCTCTTTAATACTTTCATGATCGATCAACAATTGCAATCCAGCCCCGATAATCTGTCCCAACACCGAGAAAACCAAATTAATTACAAAGTTGCTTCGTAATACCTCGGAGTTCTCTCCGTCTTAATGCACCTGTTTCGAGATACCGGAAGATCCCACCGACGGAAGGAGTTCCTTGCCCACGGATTGTCCCGCCTGCGAAAGACGGAACAGGTTTAGTGTCGAGCATTTTCTGCTTCTAGAAGGTTTTTGGAGCAGTCTGATTGGACTTCTTCCTTCTATCAGAGCGTTTTGTGGGGCACTTGATTTGTTAGTGACATCATGTCCGACGCCCCGCTTATCTCATCACCGAAATGCAAAGTTTGTGGCCAATGGAAGAGATTTCACAATGCCATCATGGTTTATTCAGGGAGGCGGTATTTCTTTGCAAAGGTCTCGAACTTCAACCGATTATTAATTTTACAATATGTAGCTTGGAATCTCTTTGACTCGATCAAAACGGTTTCAACATGGCAAGCGAGCTGGAGAAAGGGGCACAGTTGAACCGACTTTGGCTCTCATTTCAGCCCTTCATGCAAATGATGGGGCATTACACGAGTTGTTTTGCACTCCTCGATGATCAAAATAGCTGCATACTACGACTGATATATGGATACGTAAGGATGTAGCCAAGTTATTACGCGTAAATAATCATATAATCATATTCAATGTTGCAACCAAGCGTTCCGGAGTAGGTGTAGACCCATTTAGTTACCCATTCAGTGCTCAGGGCCCCTTGCATGCATGCATTTCAGGTAGAATCTCAAAGACATGAATCGAAGATAGACGAGGTTAGCTGTGGAACAATACTACCTTTGAACTCATACTTTTCTATCGTGTTATACAATCAACATTGTCAGGGTGGCAGATGGCTCCATACGACGGAGTATTAGTCCCGCGATTGCCACTCCGTCGTGCGAGCCGAGGTAGACCAGTGGGCGGGTCAGAAGGAATATGAAGGGAGATACAGGTGGACAATGGGCTTCGTCAGGGGCCAAAAAAAGAAGACGTAGAAAGGAGAGACACGGTAAAGAGATCAAAAGCAGTAGTGTACTCCGTGTTGTCCATCGATATACTTGCACGCAATCCAACATTCGGGGTTTAGGGCATGTAGTCTTAGATGGCTTCAAGATCTTGATCGGTTCCTCCGTCCTGATCCACCACCTGGTCCACCCACACGGCAGAGCTCCCGCCGCGTTTTAGTTCTAATGACGAGCAGCTTAAAAGACGGCTGGAGAGAGATTTATTTTCATGAAAATTGCAATGTCACAGGCGTTCTTCCCACAGCTTCAGGAATGCATACAATGATCAATTGAATTGGCATCACTTCGCAAATGTAATATTAAAGCCTCGCTATCTAAGCGACTAAAAGTCAAAGTCTTCTGGAGAAAGCTCTTCAATGCCTGTCATCAAGTCGCTGCTCATATCGGTCAGGACGCTCCAGCCAGGGTCCCATTCCATCGCTGCCGAGGCAAGATAGGATGCTGACTCGTCCTGAGTGGATGCCACTTCTTCCGCCGCTGCAAACCCGCCGAAGTGGCCCCGGTCAAATCCGCGATGGCTGATATATTCCAGCGAAAACCCGTCCAGGCTCCATGGATTCTCTACGACCGGGTTGTTGACTGTCTGATTCTGATCCGTGGAGTTGTAAGGAGGCGGAGGAGGCACGTCCGTTTCGTCGAGGTTAAGATTATGTCCGACCGGCTGAGACACATGTCGGAGATCCGTGCGGCGAGACCGCTTGCGGATGACTGCTCCGAAGTACGGGATGACCACTTCCCGACTTTCGTCCGCCGTCTCGGGGTCGTTGAGGCTCAGCATTTGAAGCACTTTTCGACACTGCGCCGCGACTTTGCAGTTGTTTTGAACCTCTTCTCCGAGTAAAAGCCTGTCGGTAGTGGCCACCAGCTCCAAATCTTCATCTACACTGGACGAGCGACCTGCTGCGCTGCAGTGGAAAGTGCTGATAAGAAGAACAACGGCGGCAGTGAAGCACGCGAAATCCGTTGTCTTGCATTCGAACAAGCAACAGCCCGACTTGTTTTTGCAGCGCAAAAGTCGATATCTCCTTAAAATCTGCTTGGCCGCTTCTATACAGGCCGTTCTGCTAAAGTAGTGGGGGAGNCTCACTGCTGGCTCTACTAAGAAGGGCAAGTGAAGGAATAACTTGACCCAGAAGAAGTAGAATTGTTGCAGCAGCAGCTCTCTGAATTCGCTTAGTTCTACTCCTTGTAGCTGGAAATTATCCATGCTCTCTGGAATAGACCACCATTCTTCTGGCTGTGTGGACGCGACGGACGAGAGCTCTTCATCCAGCTCCATTGCCTTTGCAAAAGAAGGTTTCCCATCAGTCATGTTGCGGTCAATGATCTTTCCACTGATAATGGCGCATCTAAGAACAAAGTAAAATCCTTGACCCATTCCAGCCGCTGTGAGAACGGACTGAATGGTTGTCGTTGAGCACGTAGGGTAAGCCAAGGAGCATACTGCAGAATCTATCGCCGTGGTAAACGGCACACCAAAGTCNNNACTCCGTCCGAGAGTAATTTTTGCCACAGCACAATCCCTAATTTCAGGNNNGATAAANNNTTCATTCTTCTGACGCGGATCGGAACAAGTACACACCATCAACTGCGTTGCAGAAGCACCTTTTCTCCATACAAGCCAAGCTCTCTTGGGCTGGCCGCAATCGGTGTACGATTTTGCAAGCAGTATAAGACATTCCAGGCCCTCTATGGTTGCAGTATAGTTAATGTCTGAGATGATAAGATCGTCCACCAGAGTATACAGATGGCGATGCTTATTCAAGCTACGGGCAAATGCAATTGCAAGAGCCCCAATGTCAGCTGGATTGCTGCTTGTATATGTTCGCTTGGCAAAGGCCTCTATCGTTTGAGAAGGGGCCTCAGAAATAGCATATGCCTTCGAGCGGAAGCTGTCCCACCACGACCCATGTTTGGTAAGAACAGACATGATGGCGTCATAGCTTGGTAGCATTGAACGTATAGTAGAGCATACGTATGCAGACTTGCTTTCAAACGGTAGTAAGAACGGAGGGTACAGCTTCTGCTCTCTGTCTAGGAGTTGGTTATATGTTGAGCTGCCATAGGTTGTCTGTAGTGTAGGAGAGCCGCTTTCCCCATTCTTCCCCGATGCCGAGAGCTTTGTATAATACACCGTTAGCCTCCATAATGACTGGGTACACATCATGACATCTATGTTTAAGCTTACCTTGGCATCCACAAGCAGAGACACGATTGGGGCATAGTTTGCCCTCTCTGCCGCAAGGACATCCGACGTCTCGGCATCTCCACTGCACGTGAATTTGGGAGGCTGGTCCGCAGATATCCCAGTTCGGCCTTGAGATGCCTTCCCATTGGCAGGCTGTTTCCGCGGCACACTAGGCTTCGACTCTGAAATGCCGACTTCCTCGTAGCCCTGCTCAATGCAGCGGCCGTCACGCGATTTGCACAGGACGCATACAGGGTCGCCGGGAGGATACACACAGCGAGTCTTGCGTCGGCGGCCTTGNNNACAGCAATCATCAACATTTGCAAGCCCTTCAACAGATATCTTTCTAACAACGAAGATGGCCTTCATGTACCCTGTACAGGCACATGGAGACGCAATGCAATGCATGGACTTACATTCGGTGCAACTTCGGGTTCCTTGNCGCATCTTCCGCACTCGATGCGGAAGCGGGTTCGATATCGACACACCTGAAGGCTCCTCCATGTCGGACGAATGGCAACAAAGCTGCCTGGAAACAAAATTCCGTGAATACGACTCGTCGGACAAACTCAACTGCAACCCAGAGAGATGGATTGATCCTGTTTTGGTGCGTGAAATGAGGAGCAACGCATCTTGTCCGTGGACGAAGCCTTTATTGATGCTTCGTCCGCTCACGTGATCGGACGACGGTGCCTTCACCAGTTGGATGCATGTCAGCTTGGCGTTTATCGTTTCTGGTCCGGCTGTTCGTCCAGAGCATAGGTTGAACTAAGTCTTATCCATCTGCGGACTTAGCGGCATGGCGTCACGGAGAGTTGATGCGCTCCGGAGAGAATAGTAAACATGAGTGAACAAAAATTCAGAGACCGGCCTATGCGCCAGGACGAAGGAACATGAAATATGTATATATATATGGCCTTCGGTGCTCAATTCGAAATGAAGTTTACCATCACAATCCTCATACAACAACAGCAACTCCAACAGCAACAGTAACAAGCAACTTACAGCTTCTCTTCATCGAGACTTATACACTTTCAACGCCTTTTACTCTATAAACAGCATTTCTTCACATTCACATCACAATGGCTCCCCTTGTGTTCCTCGTCACTGGATCTACATCCGGCATTGGTGCTGCTTTGGTGGACCACATTCTCTCTCGTGGAGACAAGGTCATTGCAAGTGGCAGAAAGGTTGAGGAGCGACTTGGCCATCTCAAGTCTAAATCCGACAACATTGCCCTCTTGGAGCTCGAGGTCACTGCCCCTATTGAAGAGATTAAGACTAAGATTGAGGCGGCATGGAACATCTTTGGCCACATTGATGTCCTGATGAACAATGCTGGCATGTCAGCAATGACAACCATCGAAGACGCAAGGTATGTAGCTATTCATTCGAAGCAAATTATCCACACCATCAGCCTACTAATTCGCCATTCGAAATAGTGATGCATATGTGCAAAACATGTTCAATGTCAACCTCTTTGGACCAGTTCACCTGACTCAAGCCATCCTGCCCTTCTTCCGTGCTCAGGGCAAGGGTTGCGTCGCATTTACTTCTTCCAGCTCAAGCTGGATGGCTCTCCCCACAATGTCACATTATTCAATGGCCAAGGCAGGTCTCAGTTCCTTTGCGGAAGGCCTTCACAAGGAGGTCATTGGCCTGGGCATTCGAAGCGTCGCATTCGACTGCGGTGGCTTCATCACCAACCTCATGCAGCCTCGAGAGGGCGCTCACGCCAGCCCTCCTGGTGCTGAACCCACTGACGCATACAAGCCTCTGCTTGGGAGCGTTATCGGCATGTTTTCTAACGACCCCATGGGTCTCATGCCGGGATCCCCCGCCAGAGCCGCTTCTACCATGATTGACGTGATTAAGGGTGAGGGAGTAGCGGCTGGCCGACCATGGGCTTCTCGAGTTATCTTGGGCTCGGATGCACTTGACAGCGCCAGAAATCGACGAGAAGATGAACTTAAGCTGCTCAATGCCTGGGCGCCTGTGAGTGCGAATACTGATGAACGAAAGTACACGCCTAGAGATGATCTCCGAAAGTTCACCATGGTTACTGGTTCAGAGCAGCTCTAACTGTATTTTTATCTTGGATGTATCATATAGACAGCGATAGAGACATGGACTGTTTTTGTTACTCTTTGTGTTAGTAGATGTACATTTAGATAGCTGCCATTGCAAATGCAAAGCTCAACTCCATTGGGGACTTTACTGCCGTGACGACGATGAAGTGTATCGGCTGCAACGGGACGGTATAATTGGACTCTAATGGATGATATTATTGAGGTAATGACTGTCTGCTATTTATTATATCACCGTCCTTCTGTGAATAGTTTTCATTTTTTTTCTGTAATTTTTCCCAGCGCGGATATAGTCTCGACGTGATGCTAGCTCAAAACACCAGCATCATTTGAGGATCTCATATCAGCGTACTTTTATCTTTAATGAAAGGTATGGATCAATATCGTAAAATGAGTGTCACGAAGGAGAAGTATCTCAAGCCTCTGCTTGACAAATATGATCGCGTGATGTTTCCATCAGGATCGTGAATCGCAAGACCCCGATTGTAGCAATCAGTAGTCATCTCCACGGCTAATGACCTCCTTCACGGTAGGTCTGAGCAAAATCGTCTGATGATTTGTTAGCAGTCGCCTTCTCAGTGCATACATGGTATCACTCACATGCTCGTATTGGGCAGTGTACGACCCTTTTTTGTCGAGCAAAGGCGGGTAATCTTCAACAATGCCAGATTTCACAAGCGTGTTGAGCTGAAA
>JARWZN010000005.1:4242426-4316982 GCA_030015385.1 Trichoderma sp. BMH-0061
GGAATCTGTNNNGGAGCTTCGTATGGAGGAAAGTCCTAGCATGCACTTACCCGATGCTTCACTTCCAGACCATGGGATNNNAAAATCGTCAGCTTGAACTAAACAACAACCTCTGTTCCTCATGAATCCTACCTCTGCGTTGTGAACACCGATGCTGCTGATCACGCCAAAAGGCCTGACAATGTCAAAAGCAGTCCTCAATGCTGGTGACAGTCCGACGACCTCAACGACCAAGTCGGCACCTCTTCCTTCTGTTGCTTCCAAGATCCTCGCCGTCATACCCGCCTTGTCACTGATGAAGTTCAGAGGCTCCGCACCAAGTTGTCTTGCCTGTTCAAGTCTGCTATCCACGCCGTCGATGGCAAATAGATGCTTGGGTTTCTGCTCTGCTGCAGCAATAATCGCACACAAGCCAACGGGGCCACATCCAATCACCACTAGAGTAGATTCCTGGATATTGAGAGTGGGAGGCGCAAGACTAAGTGCGGATTTGACTCCAAAGAAACCAGTGGGGAAGATATCGGCCATGAGAATTAAAGCCTCATCTGAAATGGATGGTGGTGCTTTGGAGACTGTGCCATCGGTCAGGGGCACGCGGACATATTCTGCTTGCCCGCCATCGAGCTTGGTTGATCCGAAGAGCATGGAGTTCTCACAGCGCGCAGTAGCGCCATTGAGACAGAAAAAGCACTTGCCACTGGGTTTTTTGTTAGTACAAGCGGCATATATCTCCAAGAAATTGGGATGCGCAGAATGAAGTCGCTGAAACTTCATGATNNNAGTTACATACCATGATGCGGTAAATGGCGCTACAATCTTGTCACCAACAGCAACTGACTTTACGGCTGGTCCTGCAGCTACGACAGTTCCCGTGAATTCATGCCCCATGATGAAGCCCGTCGCGGAGGGTTGATGGCCACGGTACACATGTAGTTCGCTGACGGGATCTTCCGCGTTAGCGAGNNNTGAGTTTGTAATACACCAGAAGGCATCAACNNNCGAGCCACAGAGAGCAGTTGCGCTCACTTTGACAATGATATCTTCATCGTCCTGGACTGAATCAAGNNNTAGGCCCCGTATTGTAACATCGGTGCTTTGAATTGGCCACAACTTACTTTGAGGCACCGGTCGGTCTTGGATGGAGACGCTGCGGGGTCCATCGAAGACGACGGCCTTCATAGTGTGAGGAAGAGACATTTTTCTAGAGATAGAACAGTGAAGAATAGAAAATGGGAATAGGTTGTTTTAATATCATGTGTGAGTATCAAAATGATTTCTAATACTGGGAGGGGTTTAAATATATTCGTACTGAAGCGCCCGACGTCAATATGGGTCGAGATGTAGGACAATTTCCCCACAATGTGCCCTCAGCTTGTTCACCCCTCCCATTCAGGCGGGCACTAAAAACCGCTGCCGAGGGTAGCCCGAGTTTTGGGATAGATGGGGAACACAACAATGGTAGACAGAGACGAATCAGAGCATCTCGGGATACTTGCGGCACGCTCTCCCACCCACCCATTTCTCCGTTCTAGAACCGAGCCTTGGCTAACTTAAAACTGTGGGCTAGGGCTTGAGGATATGCACCCAGGCTTAGGTCTGGTCATATCTTACTTGGATCATTTAGGAACTGAGTACTTATGTGTATTCACCTCTCTTGGAGAGAGATCAGTATGGGCATACATCACGCCATGGGCTTTCAAATATACAGGTATGTTGATGCTACGGTACTATGTAATCATTCTGTCAATGTTTGTTTCAACGTCTCAACTGTAAACTTCCTACCCTCCGTATCTCGGTCGATGCTTTGGTCTACTCAACCTCCTTCCATATCATCTCGAGCTGGAACATTTGCATCCATTCATCCATCCGATTTGCACTAGCAAAACCAGCTTGCATATTATTGAACATTTGCGCTCCCTGCGCTCCCTGTTCAGTGTCATGCCAGCCCACTTGACTGTTTCCATGAAGGTGTCCATCCGTGGCACCGGAGACCGATAACAATCCATCCATACCGTTATACATGACACTGAGCATACCCTGGTGCATTGCGTTCTGCATCTTCATAAGCTTCATTTCGCGGATAAACTTCATCTGAGGCACGGTTTGAGTGTATATCTGCAACCGCTTGCTTCCGAATTCCGTGAATTCCGCCAATGCCTTTTTCGACTCGGGTGAATCGGGTGGGCCAGCATCACATACTTTCAACCACATTGTGCGCATACGAGACGACCAGATCTGGCAAATCTGGGCACGCTCATCATATGCTTTTTTGAAAGTCACGGAATCGCCAAGTTTTGTGTCGGCGACGAAGCTCAGATAGCAGTCTTCGCAGAACAAAGCATTTGGATACCCCCACCAATGACCATTCTCGACAACTTCTAGACCGGGACAAACGGGGATCGAGGCAAATGTCCGAACGTAGTCTAGAAGNTAACTGAAAACGCCTACGTCTACAGCTTGAGCGTATTTCCTGAGATACTGCCGGAATCGGGGACTGGCAACACAAAAGTCGCAAACAAGAGTTGACTCGGGATTTCGCTGCGCGGGCTCAAAAATNTGAGCAACTCCGCTAGTTCTTAGGATAGAAGTATAGCATGTTTCGCACACATCATAGTTGTCGCATCCTCCTTGGATTGTCCACCAGTTGCCGCGAACAATTCCGTGTTTTGTGCAAGGTGGGAGACGGCAGGCCACCTCTGCCGAGCTGGTGAATACAGAGAAGTTGCGCTGCTCAATGGCATTCTCCATGGCCCATACCAGGGGAAGGTTGGTTTCAGTCAATTTGCAAGACCAGAATTGAGTCATGTGTTCGAAGTATGCATCGAAACCTGTGGCCATGACATACTTTTCAAACTCATTCTCAAACCGTGTGAAGCCAACTCGATCCAGATAACAAGCTTCACAAGCTCGCATATTCTCAATCTTGCGCCGTGGCATGTACCAAGTGCAGTCGTTTGACTGTATATCCTTTCCCTCGCATTTTGGCAAGGAGAGGCGATGGGTCGCCAAACTAACAAAACCAGCCCAGTCATTCTCTTTGGCCTTCTTGACAACGACTCGAGAAATGAATGGCACGGAGACGTCACAAGACCAATTCTCGCCGGTTGGCTGTTCACGATATGGAGAGAACCTGGTCTCGAATGGCGTCCCTGCAATCCGGTCTTCGTAGCAAGCCTCACATGAAATGAAGCCGTTGATCTCACTGCCTGCCATACCGAACCATTTAATTCCATCAGAGGCCGCAGTGGGGTTGCGTCCTTTGCATGCCTTGACATTGAGGCGCTTTTTCAAGAATTCACGCAGTGCATCCACACTGCTGGTGCGAACAGCCTGGGGCCAAATGAACTCTTTGACTCTGGGGAACCAGAAACAGCACATGGAGTTGAAATTGTCAGGCCGTTTAATCTTCTCAAACTTGCTTGCTAGCTGTGTAGACTGAATGTGATCGGCGTGACATCTGGTGCAGATCAATAAGTCTGGCAAGTCTGGCAAACGGTACCAATAAAGCGAATAGTCTACTGCTCTCGTTTCTGGACAATATGTGATGACTTCTAGAGGCTCCCCCGTTGCGCGGATATGAGGTGGAGGCCGAGGTGCATTGTCATCCAACGCTCTCACAGAAGGCTGGGGTGCCGCGTTATGTTCCACAGGGTTCATGTTGAGATTGCTCATTTGCGTATAAAGATTAGCCATGGGATCCTGGGGCGGCGCTGTATTAGGCACTGGGGTAGGCTGCTGGGCCTCCGCCGGAGGTGGAGGAATCGGCGTGGCATTATTTGTTGGCTGAACTGGTGAGGTAGGGTTAGCAGTCGGTGCCACTGTCTGTTGTGTATTGGGGGCAGCGACTGGTCTGCGTGATAATTGATGCTGATTATTTGTCGGTGCTTGCTGTTCTACTGCAGTTGGAGCAGCAGGCGGAGGAGAAGCGTAGTTGTTCGAAGTCTCCCGGGCTGGAGGACGAGTTGACATCGGTGGTGGAGGAGGAGCCGAGGAAGTATTTGCTGGCTGTTGTCGGGGCAGAGGTTCAAAAGCACTATAATCCCGAGGAATGGGTGCAAACTCGTTATAGTCTCGAGGAATGGGTGCAAATTCACTATAGTCTCGAGGAATAGGCTTAAAAGCCTCGCTATCTCGAGGAATAGGAGCATCATATTCCCTTGGTAGAGGAGCATCGTATACCCTTGGCAGAGGAGCATCATACTCTCTAGGCAGAGGAGCATCATATTCCCTAGGCAGAGGAGCAAAAGTCCCATGTGAAGCAGCGTGTCCCTCTGCTGTAGGCGGTTGTGGCGAGGCGGCAGGCAACCTTGGTGGTTGCGCTACAACAGGAGGCGTATGTTGGTATACTGAGGTTTGGACAGGAGCAGCTGGTGTTGGTGCATGTGAAGCCGGTGTGTACGGAGCAGGAGGAGGGGGCTGNCTGTAATACGGAGCGGGCTGTGGGGGTGAGTATGTGGGTGAGACTGCATTTTGNCGCATTTTGAGCTGGATTATAGGGAGGGTGTGGAGGGTAGCTGGACAGGTTCTGTTGAACTGGTGCCCGAGCAGGAAGAGGAGGGGGAGGGGATAGGATTGAGCAGGAGCTTGAGGAGGAGGATAGGACTGAGCTGGAGTCTGCGAAGGAGGAGGGTACGTATGAGATGGGCTCTGAGGGGGAGGATAGGACTGAGGTGGGTTCTGTGGAGAGTACGTGTAAGATGGACTCTGCGGAGGAGGATAAGACTGAGACGGGCTCTGTGGAGGAGCTGCCGCTACAGGACCGGGAGTTGTCGACGCCGGAGCGTATGAGTACCCGGAGTGTCCAGGCGGTGGTGGACCAGGAGGGGGTGGATAATACGGCGCCGGTGCGGCTGTATTCGGATACGGTGATGCAGGAGGAGGCGCCGTTTGGTATCCATACTGAGCTTGCTGCTGGGGGCTCACGTTTCCATATGGATATTGGGCGTTGCCTCCGTATGCCTGCGCTGGCTGGCCACTGGTCTGTCTCGGCGGGGTGGGAGGAGGAACAGACCCATTGCCATACCGAGGAGGCAGCGGCGGTGGCTGCTGGTAGTAGCCGGACATGATGCCGGAAGTTCAGTTGGAGTTATCAATATGTTCTGGCTTCAATGCTCTGTTGCAGACCCGTTAAGTGTTTCCAAAGACGTGTCTGGAGCAAAGCAATTGCATATTGAGAGATTAAATACAGGTAGCTACTGCTAGTCTCTAGCCCGTGTCAGACATCGTCGGAAGCCTAGGCCTTTTCGTGTTACGAATGGGTGGTTCAGCTGCTGCTCAGCCTCTGGTGGGGAAGACGCACTCGCATATGGAATGCATCTCACGGACTGCGGCGAGGCTCCCACGCCCTTCCGATCTCATGGAATAAGCCTTGCCAACACGTGGTCATAGGGGATTTAGGCTAGCGAAGTGCTGCACTAGCATCATGAGTGAGATTCTTAAATTCGGAGTGGTGCTACAAGAACCAACAACAGAATGGTCAGACATCTGCAATATGTGTATGCAAACTTGAGGCTATAAATCCAAGTAATCCCGCTGTGAGGGTGGTGATTACACGATGGATCTGTCGCCATAGCAAGGCGTCATTTTGCTTGGCTTCAGGTTAAACAAGCTATATGCATATGTTTGACGATTTCATCTGACTGATGTGCTGGTGCGTTGTGAGGCAGACAGACACCATACGTGCAGCTATTCATATCTCGTGGCAGATTGTCTCCGTGCTGCCTAAATCGTACGAACACGGCACTGCGTTACACTGCTTGGCAACCTTCCCCTCACATTCCGGTCATCGACAGCTCTTGGGAGAAGCGGGAATTTCTGGTCAGCGCTATCGTAGAGCCGAGGCTGTGGGTCGCGAAATGCTGAAGAATTCATCTGCCTCATATTCGCTCTAGTTGACCTGCACTGCCCGTCGCTGATTGGGGAATAATGGCGTTGGACAGCTCCGCAGTTGATGTGGGTATTTCGATGTTCTAGTTCTCGCATCTGTCCAACAAGTAAGATAAGAATCTCACCCGAGAGCAGCCCGTGCCTTGGTAGGACGAGTAGCTCCAGGGCGATCATCCACATCCACGGATCGCCACTTTCACCTCTTCTGCCACTTGCATCATATTTAAACGGACTGTGTCCATGGCCCAGCGAGCCGTCATGTCAAATGGCGAGAGCTACTAGTTGAGGGCAACTTCTTCTAAATCATCCCGTATTCTCTGGATTAAATGATACTCCCTCTATATAGTATTTCGGCTACTCAAGGTTAGTTGCCTAATTGCATTCTCCTTCAAAACTCCATTGATGTTGTCTGTCGCTCGCGGATGTAGTCAAATACATGATACATCTATCAATCCAGGTAGGTCCAAGCTGTTGTAAAGTAAGGATGGGCGTGCATTCTGAGTTTGGCAATCAGGATGAGGTCCTTCACCAACGCAGTCAACTCATGCATATATGTCTAGACTCTACTAAAAGAGCCAGCATATGAAAGAAGAAATTTATAGTTTATTAAAGTCTGATGATAAATTGGCTTGCATGCGTCGTTGATCCTTTCGGAAAAGTCTTGTTATTCCCGCCTCTTGACTACTCACTCATCACTTACTAAAGCCGGGCTTTTGTCTTTTCCATGTCAAAGGTGCGGACTTATGCGAACACCTGGTGTCTGCTCATGTGGATTTAACGATTACTGGGACGGTGGAATGATTTGTCCCGGCTCCAATGATGAGAACACAACTGCCCCACCAAGTCCGCAACCCTGGACCCTCATCGCCAAACCGAGTTTGCCGACGTATCATGTACTTGGCCAGGGGGTTTTATCTTTGTAGATGAAGCCTTTTTACTCTGTTACAATTTGCGGTATCAAATTACAGGTTCATTCCGTACTTGCTAATAATGCTAGAAAGTAGAGGTAAATAGCTATAGTGGCAGATGCTGGAAGAAAATAGTAATAGTACCAGAAAGTAGCGATAACGGCAGATCGATGGAGCTAATACTCTATCAACTCATGGATCACCCTGAGGGTGACAGATCGCATCTTTGTCTACTGTGGATCTCGGCTTTACCGCCTACTTTCGTTGAGTCTTTGTCAACTTTTATCTCAGGCTGGTCTCTGCTAAGCTAGATCAAGGCCTACTATCAACAGGAGCGCATATGATTGGGGTAGTTGCACTGGGGTCTGGGACCTTCGTTAACTCCGAGTTGGAAGCGCAATATGCTTGAGTTCCAAATGCTGCAACTTGCGATAATAGGGCCTTGATACTTTCAAAGAATCTCCAATGAGTGATATTGCATCTCATGCGAGTATTCAAAAGCTTCATAGCTGGTAAAACGCAGTGTTGTAGGCATGCGCAGAACGTAGGCACCCGCGGAGTATATCATACATGTCCTTTGCTCGAATTGCACATTGGTGGAGTCACAGTTGAACCACAACCTGCCAATCGGGGAATGTCTCTTGCCACGGCCCCGGTTGTTAACTCCAGCTTACAATTTCCGTCGTAATCGCGAGAGCTTAGAAACTAGGCCTCTGACGGTGTGTAAGTCAGATTGGCACATGGTTACGTAGGCCCGAAGACAAAGACGCAACTTTAGCCTTGAAAGTCCGAAAAATTTTCGCAATCGCCGACCAGCCACAGAGCAGTGCGGCTACCAATCAACGGAATGGAACAGTACATATTTGTCGGATTTACCACCTTTACTAATCACTCCCCAAACGGGTGGACTTTGCCCTTGTGGCTATTATGTGGGAAGGGTGGTCTTCAAGTGTGGGTGTCATCAAAAAATGAATGAAGTATCACCGGCCAATCACCGACAGTTCGACAAGATACAGCCTGGTGTGAAAGTACTGTAGTTTGAAACTTGTAAGGTGGGATCGCATATCCAGTTTATTGATGCTGGGGGTCCCTATGACATAATGGAAGCATACGGAAGCGTAGAAGATATGAGGAGATCCAATATATAAAGAGCAGCTCACTGCCAGTTGTCTTTGAACCCGATCCAGATCGTAGCTTCACACAGCTTTTAATAAGAATAACAACAAAAATAACCAAAATAATAAACAACTTTCACAACCAAAATGTCGACCGACTACAAATTCGAGGGATGGATGGGAGATGATGCCAATTCCTGCAAGGGCAACATGGTTTGGAGAGAGTTTCTGCCAAAGGAGTGGGAAGAGACTGATGTTGACATCAAAGTCACTCACTCTGGTATCTGCGGTTCAGACTTGCACACTCTGCGATCAGGTTGGGTGGGTNNNGTCCTCAAATGTTCTCCACAGCCCATTCCATACNNNCTCGAGACATCTTTAGGCGCTACCGAGTACCCCTGCGTTGTTGGACACGAAATCGTCGGTGTTGCAGTTCGAGTAGGCTCCAAGGCTGAGGGTGATATCAAGGTTGGCGATATTGTTGGCGTTGGCGCTCAAAGTGATTCTTGCCTTGGCCGCGACGGACCTTGCTCAACCTGCGATGCCGGTCTGGAGCAGTACTGCGCCGGCAACGTCAACACTTATAACTCCAGACATCGCAACAACGGCAAGGCATATGGTGGCCACGCTTTGTACCACCGAGCTCCTTCTCACTTCGTCGTCAAGATCCCCAACGGAGTTGCCCCCGAGTTTGCTGCTCCTCTGATGTGCGGAGGCATCACCGTTTACTCACCACTCAAGTTCCACGGCGCCGGTCCTGGCAAGAAGGTCGGCATTGTCGGTGTCGGTGGTCTTGGCCACTTTGCTGTGCTGTTTGCCAAGGCTTTCGGCGTCGATGAGGTTGTCGGAATCTCCAGGAGAGAAAGCAAGAGGGCTGATGCTATCAACTTGGGATGCGACGACTACATTGCGACGAGCGACGACAAAGATTGGGTTAAGAACAACAAGGAGCGCTTTGATCTCATCATCTCAACCGCTTCTTCTGAGGATGTACGTAACACGGTTTCCCCTGCGTGCTATCCTTTTTCGGTGCTGACTTTTGCGACTACTATGCCTCTAAACGAGTACCTGCAACTCCTCAAGCTTAACGGAACGCTTGTGCAGGTTGGCGCTCCAGAGAACCCCGTCCCTCTCCGACCTTTTGCCCTGATTGCCGGCCGCAAGAACCTCACCGGCTCAGGCATCGGCAGCCCGGGCGAGATTCGCGAAATGATGCAGCTCGCCGCTGATAAGCAAATCAAGCCATGGGTGGAACTGCGACCTATGAGCGATGCCAACCAGGCTATTGTCGACTTGGACGCAGGCAAGCCTAGATTCCGATACGTCCTGGTGAATGAGTGGTGAAAATGAGGGCCACATGTCTAAGATGCAGCCGGATTGCAGATTTACTATCGGAAAAGATGAAGAGACAGGTGGAGTTGTGAGTAGAAGGGAGATCAAGAAGCGTTGCTAGTTTACTTAAATACCATAGAGAAAATATAGATTGCATGTCATATAACGAAGATGCTGAGATGATGAAACTGGATGCATGTTTTCATGAACATAGGAGCGGGACTAAGAAGATGAAACTATCCCTGTAGCCAAGGCATAACCATTTCATTAAGCATACTAGTAAGTACTTTAAATTGAGTCTAGCCTCCCAATAGCTTAGTTTCGTGAGTTTGTCGTCCCCATTTTATATACAAGTCTCCAAAGCTTGCAACTGGGGGTCCTCTATCAGAATTCCAACTGGTGATATCTTGCATTAAAGCGCTCGAGTCATTAAATCTAATAATTACAAGGAAATAGTTATCCACATCCCCCTCCTCCTACCAAGCCTGCAATTCCATATCCGGCCTGCTCATGCTGATAGCCTAAATGCAGCTTCTTGGCCTGCAAAGACGACGGCTCAACCTGTGACTGGCAGCTAAAAGACCAGCGTGACGCTGGCATATAACAAACAGACCCAGTTACAGTTAACTCCTTCCGTAGCCCTAACTCCGCAAGCACGCATCAAGTCGACGTGACTTTAGCTCCGTTGATATCAGCTGCTCCATGATACTGCTCCTGACAGACGCCCACCAACATCTTTTCGGTGCTAGCAATGTACGTGCAGCGCGATAAAAGTGAAAGAGAAAGGCGAGAGCCCGTGAGTCCCCCCTCATCATTAGTTTAGCAAATGGTCCACAACAGAGAATCGGAAATCCATAGAACCACTGCTCAATATCCGCATCTTGAGGCATAATGCCGGAGTGTGTTGGTGTCTCTGACGCCGTTTTGAGAGATGCGCAGCACAAAAGAGGTGACATGCGGCGTATGATGTTTTCGAAAGATGAGCGAGCCGACTGAGATTCTATGGTGAGTGATGTATCAGGTTCGTCGACCGAAGTATAATTAGTAGTAATTCTTATGACAGCGTCCCTGATGTAAACCAGTTTTTCTTTNNNNTCACGACCTTCCGATGATGGCAGCGGCGCACGGGGCAAAGAACTACGACATGACAGTTCCGTCTCCAGCCCACCGAGAAGACGCCAAGCATAAGACATAGGCCCACAGGCGGCTGTCTCAGTAGCTGTGCAGCCCCAGGTTTGATAGCGCGGATCGTCCCAGATTTTCATGAACGGCTCTACAAAGCGTGCTGGATCCTCACCTCGTCTGGCCAAGTCCTCTTCAATGCTGAGCCTTGGATTCTGATTGATCATTTGAGTAAAGACGCTTCCTTCGTCGATGAAGATAGGTATGGCCTGAAACCATACCTGGATGATACCTGGGCTAAGAAGGAACAGCTGGTCTTGGGCGAGATCTAGCCTCGCTTCGGAGGTGGTACCTTTTTCACCGTCTAGGAAGCCAAGGTCAAACCATGATATATAGTTGATGAGAAGGGCTGTCCCCATTAGTGCTTCACAGTTATCTTTTGTGAAAGGCGCNGAAAGATTTTTCCGAAAGAGCTGAACTGTCTTGGCCATTAGTTGCATTGACGCATGCTGGTACTTTGTGCTCTGCGGGCAAAGGGTTGTGAGATGCATAGCGGCAACGCATAAGATGGCGGACATGATGAAGTCCTCNNNNTAACAAGTTAGCATNAGGCCTTGCTGCCGCGGATGAGGCGCTATTACGTTAAAAGCCCGCTGCATGACAACGGGCCAGATTTGGGGAAACGTGAGCGTTGATCGGGTCTCTTTATCCCAGTGGTGGAATAGCTCGAGATGCAAGAGGCTTATTTGAGGATCCATGTCCATCTGGAAATGGGCACTAGGTATAGAGAGACTTGGGGTAACAACATGTTGATGGAAAGGCGGCAGGCAGCTGATATTCCGCTTAACACAGCTGGAGCATGGGACACATTCATGACACTAAACTATTAGAGGTCTTGTGGCATTCATGGAAATGCATTGTAACGACATACCTTGACCCTCCGTCGTTTGCATGCGACGCACCCTCGCCGGCTTTTGTTATGGGGACGCTTCTTGCGAGCCTGGCCCAAGACTCCAATGGTCTGGAGTGTTGGAGCTTGGCCCGCATCTCGAGACACCAGGATGGTGTTGGCAAAGAGGGCAGGTGACGTGCTATTAGACATTGGATATTGAAAATAGTCAGATTGACGTGTATGAGAGAACGAGAGAACGAGGTGATGACCAGGAGATTGAGAAGGGAGTAACGATTTTACCCAGTCAAGCCAGTCACCAAGTGGAGCGGACTGAGCCTTAGATTGGATCATCTCAGCGGGGCTGAGCTGAAGAGTTGCTCGCATTCCGAATCGGGAATGCGAAGCCGCCTTGAGTGGCCGGAAGCCGGACTGTGGACCGAATGGTTACCGGATGAGGTAAACGAGTAAAACGACTGCCAGATGGGATCGTATTGCAACCGAGAAGATGGATCTAAGAAGGAGTGTCAGTGTAGAAGTTTCTGTTTCATGCAATCAAGGAGTGTGCTGCTGTGACTTGGTGTTGATTGCTTGTCGATGAGCAATTTAATTCCCATCTTGTGCATATAAAATGCATCGGTCGCTGCCGATTCCATCATCTCGATTCCATCTCCATCACTTACACCAGAATCTTTCACATATCGTATCAATTCAAATCCAACAATGTCTTCAGTTCCACCGGGAGGCCTAATTCTCGTTACCGGGGCTAGCGGCTACATTGGGAGCGTCACTGTCCAAGTTTTCCTGCAGCACGGCTACCGTATTCGTGGCACTGTCCGCTCTGTCACCTCAAATGCCTGGATGAAGGAATATTTCGGTCCCAAGTTCGAACTTATTGAGGTGCCTGATCTTAATGCCCCCGGCGCATTCGACAAGGCGATTGAGGGTGTGGATGGCGTTGCACATATCGCTATGGACATGGATATGAACCCGCAAAACCACGCCATCATCGAAAACACCATCAAATCCAACCTGCAACTTCTGAAGGCTGCTGCAAAAGAGTCCAGTGTCAAAGGCGTTGTGATAACATCGTCTCTGGCTGCATGCGCCCTCCCAACAGCCGGCACTCCTTATAAGATTGGTCCAAATACCTGGAATACTGCAGCCATTGAGCAAACGGTCAATCCGTGGAATGGCGAAGGCAANCCCCGTTGGCACGGAATTGTTCTTTACGGAGCTTCCAAGGCTCGTGGTGAACAAGAGACATTTGCTTGGATGCGCGAGCATAAGCCTGCCTTCTCCTTCAACACAGTTGTGCCGAATGTGAACTTTGGCACCGCCATATCTCCTGAGAACATGAGCTATCGCAGTACTTCGGCGGTGATTGATGCTGCCGTTAAAGGTTATCCTGCCGCGCCGTCGATTCTACCACCTCAATGGTACGTTGACGTTGAGGATACGGCACTGCTGCACTTGGGCGCCTTAACACTCGATGATGTGAATGGCGAACGTCTGCTAGCATTTGCAGGAAAGTATTCGTGGACAGAGATACTTGAGATACTTCATAGGCGGTATCCAGACAAGGTAAAGCTCAAGTCAGTTGATGAACCAGTTGTGGACGCTGGTGAAGTGGATAATGAGCGCAGTATCGAAGTGCTGAAGAAGATGGGCAAGGAGGAAGGATTTACGTCGTTGGAGGATACTCTCGTCAAGGCTTTGGATACAATTCTTGCAAATCAGTCCAAGAGTGTGCCTAAAACGAGGATAGATCTTTATTACGATTCTCTCGCCAGCACACCTGCTGGGGATAAATGAGAATAGCTCAACACTAGTTTACTACCTAAAAGAAGCAATAAAAGCATTCAGATCTTCACAGCGAGCAATCACAATGCCAGGAGCTAAGAGACAAAATATTTACGAGGAATTCGGAGTGTAGGAGATCATAATCCATTTTATTTACAAGAATCATCAATCGGCTATATACGTTCAAGCATCTCTCAAAGCAAACTCGCTGCAGGAGTCAGCCAAGGATAGCTAATCATTATCATCAGGCGAAAGTGAAAACCCGTAGCTATATACAAGTCTGCTGAGTGCTAATTTAGCAGTGGGCAGGGTTGCTGGGGTAGACGTGGTTGGTGTTGCAGGTGTTGGGAGCAACGAAGAGAGGGGTGGCGCAGAACAGNNNGTCATTNNNGCAATTGAAGAGAGCGTGAGTGAGAAGCATACTGTCAACACCGTAGTTGGTGGGAGGGTTGCGGACGATGGAGTAGCGACCACCAAAAGTCAGGCTGTTCTCGCAGTTGATCTGGTTGTTGCCACCGTTGACGGAGTTGGAGCCAGTCCAGATATCAATGTGAGGCTGGCCATTCTGCCAGTCAGTGGTGCACTGCGCGCAGGTGTCCTCAACACGACCATACTTGGTCAACAGAGGAAGGTAAACAATCTCGCAGTTGTTGAGCTCGCCAGGAGCAGTGGCGATGGTAATAGGGTCGGCGTAGGTTCCGGTACCACCAGCCTTGCCGTTGCGGCCTCCGCAGTTAAGAGCAGTGGCGGGTCCGGGNNNTAAGAGCATTAGACAGACATAAATATAAGANNNCAAGGTAACACTTACAGGAGAGTTGTCGGGGTATCCGTAGAAGGTAACGATGTAGTTGCCGGGAGTTGAGCAAGCCTGGCTGAAGCCGGCGAGGACGGCGGTGGTGATGATGGCGGCGACGGACTTCATGGTGGCGGTTTGGTCAAACTGTTGAGAATGTTTGAGTACAAGTGATTTGGGATATGGAAGAGCCAGAAAAGAAACAAGAGCGAGCGGCAGACGCCTTTTATCTATCCTCAGTTACGTCTTTGATCCCAGGCCATCTCCTGATTCCATCGAAGTGGAAGTCGCATAGTACGACAACCGGATCCCGGTACCCCATCATTGGATCGACGGACCGATAGCATAGTTCCTCCTCACACTAGCAACAAGCTTCCTTAGCAATGATACGTAAAGAAAAAGGAAAGGTCCTAGAATAAAGCAATGAATCATTGTTGAGCGCCACTATTCTGACGTGGCTGGCTCTTGATTGCTTCAGCTTCTTGTTTAGGAAATGGAGACGGAGAGCCTGGAATGCTTCCGGGCGACGATGATTTGTGGATTTTCAACCCCCAGATTCTGCGCCCCTGGCTAGCTACTTGGTTCCGATCCGGTGCTTGTTTGTACCGCTGCACATTGTAAAGCGAGAGAACCGAGCAATGAAAGGCCAAAGCTAAGCTACGGTTGGAAGCTACAAAAACAAGGTGGTATGAGCCAAATGCTACCTTATGTTGTTGTAGTAATACGAGCCCAAGGTTGTATGCATGCATACATGGTAATGTAGCTGTAGCCTCATGTCTAGGATTGAAATGATTGGCTAGGAAATGCTGCAGTCAGCTAAAATGGGTTTCCGTTCTTACTATTTCATCGAACCAGCTCTGCATAGGCAGTGCAAAAGAAGAAACATTCACGAGCAGCCTGTTCAGAGGCCGTGCATGCATGCATAACAGTTGGTTTATGAGATGTTACGGGCACACAATAAATGAAGCAGCAAGCAGTCTTAATGTTGATGATTCATGATTCCCCTTTTCCGACACGGAAATGTCATAGACTACCTGCTAAGAGCGCAGGTGTTCCCCTATTAGTAGATAGGATCAACTAGCGCATATTAAGTTTCATGCGATTCATCAGATAACTCTTCCGTAGATTTAAGTCGACTCCGAAGTGGGGGATTAGCCTGTTGCATATTGATTAATGTGCTTCTGGCCTAGACTCACGGAAAACAAGCTGCGAGTCAGCTTCCTTTGGGAACTGCCAGCGAACACGCTGTTAGGGCCCCTGACCATGATCTCCATGCCAAGATGAGAAGCCGCCTTGGCCGCTACATCCGCAGGGTGACAGAATCCTTCGGTGGGCCTCAAAGAACTCCTTCCCGCCTGTCAGCCTTTGGACGGATGTTACATCAAGAGTTTAGTTCAAATCTAGTTAAAGACGGTGAGGCATAATTACTGTTTAAAGTCCGGACATGTTTCCGTGGCATTGCTAGCCCTTGGATCCAATTCTAGCTTCAAGATGATTGGACCATGGTAACATTTGGCCGCCTCTGGCTAGGTTGTAGGCAGAGAACATCGGTGAATGCCAGCACAATTCTAGAATAAGCATACTCATTCGCAGATTCGAGAATCTCCGGGTCGTGGAGCGCACCTGTTACTCAACTTGGTGTCTTAAAGAGTGGAAGTAGAAGACTACCGGCTACCCACGGCTTTGTATGCATGTACATGTTGTCTCTGGTACATGATTGCGTGTCATATGTTTGAATGCACTGCCCGCCTGATACTGAGCTTGAGCCTTTGCCTCGTTTTGAGCCCGACATTTCACCACAATCGGCAATGACGATTGTCCTCTTTCGTGTTGCCTGGTAACTTCTCGAGATGGGCAAGCGAGAGAAACACAACTCCACTTCACTGGTGTTCCCTCCATCTATTTTTATCGGGCCGGTCTCTGCAGCCTCGTCTGTCCAATTGCTGCAGACAAACTCAATATCGCATGTCTTGAGCATTGGCGCTAGCCCATCAAGTAAGGTCCCAGGAGTTGTTTACGACCGCGTAAGCATCACCGACTCTCCATCTTCGTCAATTGCCAAGATTTGTGACACTGCTTGCGACATCATCGAGACGGCGCTGCAGTCAAACAACGGCACGGGAAGGATCTTGGTACACTGCTCTGCTGGTATATCACGCTCTCCAGCAGTGGTTACGGCATACCTCATGAAGCATCACAACATGTCATTGAGAGCGGCGCTAGGTCAGATTGTTCGGGCACGTCCAAAGGCATCGCCCAATCCGGGATTCTTACAAGAACTGAGAGATCTCGAACTTCAGTTACGTGGGGCATCGTCACTAGACATAGACGAGTTGCCGAAGCGGGAAAAGGAGAGGTTAGCTCTCTTCCCTGTAGATGACTCTGGCGCGGCTAGATAAAACGGTTCATAACCTTATGCATACAAAGACATATTAATTCGCCGCTACCCTAAGCTTAGATCTATAGTAAACCAAAGAAGAAAAACATGACATACAAAATAAAAATACACTGCTTTCTACTGCGCCAGGTTCAAGCGCCTCAGAAAAGAGGGAAGCCTCCAGAGTTTGGATGTCTACCCAGCTATTAAATGATGCCTAGCTCGTGCCCAACTCTTTTTGCCGTGATTTAATGCATGTCAGACAAAAGACGCTTCCTTCTTGTTTTGGCACTTGGCACTGGAGTAAATAGGATACTGGATATCTACTCCAGCATAAGCATAAAAGATCGATCAGTAGTACAAGGCCTTTTGCCACCAATCGCATCTTGCGTTTGTCGTTGGGTCGTGAATAACCGAGTAAGCGTTGTCTTGTAAGTTCAGAATAGAATCACTCTTCCCGTATGCAGGAATCGAGGCGCCGTGAACTGGTGGCTTGATTGGAGAGCCATTGTTGACAAATCCTGCAATGATATCCCACATAACGGTCGAAACTTGGGCATTCGCAGGTGTCGTCGGCCCTGAAGGGAAAAGATAACGCTGGTCAGACCCATGGATTGCTGGCCAGATCGAGTTTTGAAACGCGAATGCAGCCACGCCTTGTTTTTGCGCAGCCTTGACCATTGAGTTTTGGTTGCAAAAGATCGAAGCTTCGGCAATGACTAACTGTGCTCGCCCCAAGGAATTGGTGTACGGCATAGATCCGTCATATTTAGTAGGGTACAGTGTCTCAAAGATAAAGTCGGCACCATCGCTTGACAACGTGGTAAAGATGTCCTGAATCTGCTTCCTGAATAGCGTCTCGTCGTTATAAGCAGCAGGGTCGGTGAACAGCACTCCCTCATTGGCGTTAAAAGTGGAAATGATCTCTATATCCTTAGCATATGACCCTTGGAGAATCAGCTTTGAGGGCATTCCCGGCACAAAAGATCCGTCAACCGTTGGGCCATGTACAAAACCGCCATAGGGAGCAGCGCTGACTTGCTTCGCATTCGCAGCTATCAGTTTCTCCGAAGACAAGGCCCGTGCTTCAGCCAGTGTTGTAACATTAAGAAGCTCGAGGAACCCATCGAACGCTTGCTCTGCTTTCTTATTTCCAGGTACTGGGACAAGGCCGGCCGATTGGGGGATAGCTCGACGGAAGGGAGCAGGCTTTTGCCCGCCATAGGCCGTGATTTGGTGCATGATCGATCCGCCACCAGCAGAAACACCCATAACAGTTACGTTATCGGGATCGCCTCCGAACAAGTGGATATTCTTCTGAACCCATTCAAGTGCAAGTCTCTGGTCTAAAAGCCCAGCGTTCGCGACGCCACCTTGCTCCAGAAACGTGGGGCCAGAGAGAAATCCAAAAGCGCCAAGACGGTAATTCATAGCAACCCAGATAGCGCCGTCGGTACCTTTTGTTTGAGTTGCGGCCATGACTCCATTTGGGACCCCCATCATTGTCTTATCCCCAAGGATATATCCACCACCCTGNNNAAGTATCAGTCTAATGTCTCTTTTAAAGGGTCTTATAACGGCAGTGCTACTCACATAGATCCATACCAGAACCGGGGCTCCTTTGCTAGCCTTACTACGCTTCGCATTAAACACCTTTTGTGGAACCAAAACGTCTAGAACAAGACAGTCTTCTGTAGTCCGACCATCTGGCGCCTGCGGTGGTAGTTGAGAGAGCAACTGTTGTGTTTGTGTTACGTTGAATGATGACGTCTGGTTCGCAGCAAAAGCCGTAGTGAATACCGAGGACATTGCCAGCCAATTAGGAAACGCTTGTGGGCAAACTTTGCCAACGCTTCCATCTTGAATGTCCGCTTTACGTCCTTTGGGTGGAACTGGCGCGTTGAATCTAAGAGAACCTAGGGGAGGCTCGGCAAAAGGAATGTTTGTGAAGTTGTAAGCTTTGATGGTATCNNNAGGATGGTCAGCAACAATCCCGCCACGTAAAACGCTATCNNNAAGTCTTACATCAAATGAGATCGCTCGGTGGACTTGATATCCAAGGTCTACCGTTGGTAGCGGTTGCTGATGAACGGTAGCGCCTTTGGCCAAAGCTAGCCAAGACAACAACGGCAGAGTGGATTTCATGGCGGATTGTTTAAAATCTTATACAATACTAAGATATTTCTAGTTGTCGATTTTAAGAGTATCTAGAAGACAAGAGGAAGAGTCCCATATATACATAGAGATGCTCCTTGTTTCGTCATTGGGATCTTCCAATAGACCAAGGGCCAATTCAATAAGTCAATCCCTCCGCATCCCCTGAACTGCATCATCGGGATTAAGATGAGTTCCGGATTCCATGTTGTGTCATCGAGTGTTACTTAGAAGAGCGACCAGGCCTCGGCATGTCCTGAAAATTGTGGGAATTACCCCAGGAAGCAACAGAAGAGGCGGAGTTTGTGTGTTTTCGAGATGCGCCGCCTCCTACTCACTAGGCCTTTTTTCGTTAAAAATCGTCAGCTGTCAGCCGCTTTTACTCTTTTTGGATGCGGACTCCTAATAAGCTTGATGCGGATCACTTCAAGATGAAGCGCAGACATTAGGAAAACGACAAAATAACTCCATGTTAACACGGGTAAAGGAGCATCATGATTATTATTTGGAGGTAACTTATGCAGCCTGATGTCCGCAATTGATTTTGTGTGTCAGTGATGCCGAGCGGCGACCATGCTGCGGACGAAAACCCGCAAGCGTGCCATGACTATTGATTCAGCTGAACTGTTAGTAAACTAGCAAGCAAATGAGAGCTGAGGAGAAGAGGAGAAAAAAGACAAAGATCTGATGAGATGAAAGTAACTGCTGACGATGGACTCGGCCATTATTAGCATCTCCGCTGAGACTAAAATCACCCTATTATGTTTTCTCTTTCTAAAACGCTGCAGCAACGAAGGAAGTAGATGCCACAATGACATAACCCCGTCTTTGCTCCATTAGTGCCAAGAAAAATAAGCAATGCTGCTAAGGAGTTTTGCATTTCATGTCATAGTCTTTGAAACGCAAGTCGCGACGCATGAATCCATCATCTGGGCATTTTTGATACGCATTTGCATGTATCAACATCCGTCATATGAAGACTGACGCGTTAGTGAATGTGAAAGTTAATACCCTATACTGGGAGATTGGCGGGAGCATAACCGCATGTTGTCATTCCTGAGGTAACGGTCTAAAGTGATATTCTCAACATATATGCAGGAAAGAAAATAACAAATGATCTGTGGATTATTTTTTTATTTCATCTATTCTGCTAAAGGAAAAAGAAGAAGAGACGTAAACTGATTGCCTTGAAGAGACAAATGCAGCATACCTGTGTCTTTGTCTTGAGATTAATAATCCATTCCATTATGGGAATCTTGCGGACGCCTAATTCTGTTATATGATTGGATATACGTTCGGATTTACTTCGGGTCGGCATTTGCAACCGGTATTTCTCTATCTTCGCCAAGTTTGCTCGCCTCTTCCATCCCTTTGCTCAACTTGATTCCAGTCTTGAGTGATTCCGTTCATCCGCCGAGTGACATTCTGAAAAGATTTATAGCGTATTTGCCTTTCATCAGTAAAATGGGACACACTAGCGAATGGGAGGCAACAATGGCGGATGGTGGCCCAATACTGGAAAAGGCTCCGCATACCGTATTTAACGGAACACGTACTGTAGGTCCTTTGTGAAAAACTTCTCGGGTTGGATTACTGTATTCGGCAATAGTCATCCACTACTTCGCGTCTTCTCGATGGCTTCGAAATCTTCCAGTCTCCGTACAGTACGCTTATACTGGTCGCGCTTAAGATGCCTCACTTCAATTTTACCGCCCTGAATAACCGCCCTTAAAAGACGTTGCTCGAGTGGCGTTGGCACTGTAATCGGTTCTGCCGAATAAGGAGACACGCAAGACATGATGTCTCTTGTTCGGGCAAAACTGGCCAGGGGCAAACGCCACGGGGCGCCTGTCAAGTCTCCAAATGGTTCAATAGGACTCGCAAAAAAATTGCTCTCGGTGAATGGAGTTGTGCAAAAATGAGTGCCAGTTCTGGTCTTTCTCGTCACGCGAGCAATGATGTAGCAGTGGAAAATTTCTCATGTACTGTGGCAACGTCGGAGTTCCGGATATGCTTGGTGGTTGTTGTCAAGCGCGTGTTGCCAGTATAATCTGTTATAATCGGTGATATCGTCAACAAGTTGCGATGTAAGTGGAAAGAAGTGGTTCGAGCAGATATTTGCATCGTCTAACAACGGTAAGTAACGCGATCTCCCGAGAATCTGTAACGATGGTCGATTTCGTGCTCCCTACCCCAGATTCTTTACAACGAGGTTCCCTGTATGATCTTCGTGAATACGAGGACGGCCTCGGGCCTCGTTGCATTAGCTACTCCGGCTTCTTCGGTCCGCTCTCTACCCCAGTATGGGCAAGAATTTCCCGAATCTGAGTAGACCCTCTCAATCCGGGGCCAATAAGCCGAAAATTTTCATCCCATCCAGGCGCTTGAACCATCTGAACTCACACAGAGTAAGCTGAGAAATTTTTTAGAGCGTAACCTTACGAATATTTTTCACGAAAGAACACTGTAATGATCATTGTGATGCCATAGAAGGGCGTAACTGTCTTTCCAATTCGAGGCGCCAAACTTCCCCTGGCTACTTCTCCATCCAGAAGGCGCCATCGCCGACCATTGTCTTCCAGGGCCTTTCTAGTTGAATGGATGACTCGCTCACAATGAAAATGTATGAATCGTGTTCCCGGTTTGTGTTCCCGACCCATGACCGATAACCCATCGGTTTGGTGTCGGAGAAAAAAATCAGGGGAGCCCATTTAGCCAGGAACAAATGACTGAGGGCGCCTCTAATTCGAGAACGTTGACGCCTCGCGTAGGTTTGTGGGATTCATCAACACCGATTCGCCAGTTATGCATCCACTTGTCCATTCTAGTCGCCTTCTAAACGCCACTGCACTGGTTGACAGAGAACGATTCTGAAACCCCCGTTCAGGAACAATTCAGTGTTGGGTGTTGGCGTCATGGTACTAGTATGGATTAGACATACAATGTCATGAATAACACCCCTTCTATCACTGCATTATGTTTCGGTTTCTCTAATTTTGATAGAACAGTCGGGAATTTCAGAAGAAAGGAGAATACTCGGAGCAGAGATGTTTATTATGGGCGAGATATGTGAAGAAGGTTGACTTACACGGCTCGTCGAAGCTGCGGTAGAATCACGAACATATTCCAAGACAATTGACAGCGGGTGATTGCGACATTTTCCCCTTCCATCCCACGTGGATTTCACGCTACAAGGATCCTTTGTATCCACTGCCAACGAGTCGGCTTCAAGCCGGACCTTCGTTTGGGAAAGGACCCTTGGGGTGGCGTTTTTAGATTGGCCCCCGACGCTACCAAGGGGTTTATGGGTTTATGCCGGGGCAAGGCCTTCGGTGTCGCTCTTCGCATATCGGGCCCTTCTCATTGTTACTGCAGTTTTCCTCTCGGCCCTTCCATTTGCCTTCATGAGAGAATTTTTTTCTTCTTTTCTTGTTCTAAAAGATGGCGTTTGCCTTCCTGCTTCAGCACAGAGCGTGGAAGGACAACATTTTCCGCTAGGAGAATGTAGGGATCAATAGAGATGGATTCATGTATAAAAGAGAGCACTTTCCTCTCCCCCAGACTGTTTCTTTTTTCTTCATCAAGACATTCTACTTCCATTCCTTTACTTCTACACTTTCCTTGAAACACTCCTTTCTTTCCAAATTCAACCATTGATACCCCATTCTCTCCTTTTCTTCCATATATATCTCAATCAACACTTCAAAATGTTCGCCAACATTGCCATCATTGTTACCGGCCTTGCCGCCGTCGGCTCTGCTCTCCCTGCTACCAGCAGCGCTACTAAGCGTGGCATCGCAGACAAGTACACATTCTACCAGGGTGACGGATCTTCCGCCGCTGGCTGGCCTTCCCAAGACTCCTGGGGCACCTGGGATGAGCTCTGGGACGCCAACGTTCCCCTCATGCAGAAGTCCTGCGTCTGGAACGGCTGGGTCGGTGATGACTCTGATTCCGAGATTCAGGATATCGCCAATGCCATTAAGTCCACTGCCAAGTCCACCGGTGTCGATGAGCGCTTCATCCTCGCCATCATGATGCAGGAGAGCAAGGGCTGCGTCCGTGTTCCCACCACCAACAACGGTGTCACCAACCCCGGTCTCATGCAGTCCCACAACGGAGCCGGTAGCTGCTTCGGCATCAGCCCCTGCCCCTCATCCACCATCAGCCTCATGATCAACGACGGTGTTGCTGGCACCTCCGAGGGCCCTGGCCTTGAGAAGCTCCTGTCTCAGGCTGAGGGCAAGGTTGGCAACAAGGGTAGCCAGGCCTACTATGCCACTTCTCGTCTGTACAACAGCGGATCTGCTGATTACACCAACCTCGACAACGGCCTCGGCAGCACTGCTTGCTACGCTTCTGATGTCGCCAACCGTCTCACTGGTTGGACCCTTGCTACCAGCACCTGCCACTAAATGGTTTGATATCTCATAAGCATGGCTTAGAGAGGTTGCGTTTTTTGTTATTGAGATTTATATATGGTCCTTCTTTCATCCGTATATAAATTGTCCAACTATACACCATTACAAATATTCTTGTACAAACTTTTATAGAACCTGCCTACACTCGTTTGACACGACAGGCTTGAATACATATTGCGCTTAGATCCAGCGCATATTTCAAATCACATAAATACTTTGACTGCTCAATCCTTGTGATCGATTCATCCCATGTTCGAGTGACCTAACCCTCAACGCTTTACCTTAGAAGTCATACACGCCTCCAGGTTTCCATTCTCTACGTCTCATGGCACCTTCGGCTGAAGTTCCGCGTGCCCTACAGATGATAGCCGAGATATTGGCATAAACATAATTTCCCCAGGCAATCAGAAAACACGGGGCTGGCAAGAGATGGAAAGTTCCGCATGTGAAGGGACAGTGTGGATATTGTCTGGCTACTCTCATTGTGTGAATACATCATGTGGAGACTCTTTGCTAGATAAATGACAAGTTAGCGAGAAGCGAAATCAGCCCACCACGAGTCTAGCAGAGGCTATTTCGCGCAAACAATGCCCAACTGACCGTGATCCCTTTCATCTTGTTGGTTGGGTAATACGTCTGTGCCACTAATCGTCTTACACGGCCCTCGAAAGTAGTCTCTCAAAAAAGGTCTAGCAAATGGTGGCTGGCTCAACTAAGCTAACTGCAGGCAAGCTCAAGACGATGAGTGACATAGAACCGTATTTGTCAGCCTTCATACACAGTACACCTTCTTCTCTTCACCGTCGGTGAGATGGCAAAATCACGGTTTTGGAGCGAGCCGTCCGAGGCCGGCTTCTCCCCGGCTGTTCGGTCTCTTCGGCGCATGTTTGTGTGAGCTCAGCAAAGGTGTAGTATTAATGTGTCACAACTATGTAAAGAAGGTGGTAGACTGTTTCCGGTAAGGCATGAGTTTCCTATTGAATTTATTCGGTTATACTTTTCAGATGCGGCAGGCATCCTCAATCATCTCCTTGGATATCTCATCCATGAAAAATAATGATGATATGTGACCTCCAGGCAACAATTTGAGCCTCGCACACTTATAGTTGGCTACAAGCCAGTCATTAGTCCCACCTCCGATGTAGTCCTTCTTAGATCCCACAACCAGCACGGGCTTTGAAGAGTGCTCAGCATCCAGAGTACGGGGATCGAAGCCCCAGTCAGAATGAATGATGTCGGATACTTCCATGAAACCATCCCAGTTGTTGCAGCATTTGACTGTGCGCACTGCCATTTCACGAATAACTGTATGTTCTGTGAAGTCATTCTTTTGCAACCATTCGTCAAATATTTGTTTCTCCTCGTGATCCATCTTGTTGAATATCGCTTCTTTGAGAAAATGCGTTGCGCCGTCGACAGAGTGCAGCTTAGAGCCGATGGCAATCTTGAACAGATGCTGTAGTAAACGGAATGGTATAATTCTCGTTGGCGGTCCAAAAGAAAACCAATTGTGCCAATTAATTCTCTTTGCGTATCCTACATGGTACTTGAGCGGAGAGAAGCCGCTGAGCAAAAGACAGCCGACAATCTTTCGACCAAAGGGAAACAGATCATATGGTGCGCCGTATAGCATTTGCGCTTGAACAGTGCCGTATGAGCCACCCGCAAGATATAGAGCATCAAAGTCTCCGGTGGGATAAAAGTGACTCAGAAGTGCATTCATATCATTAGCTAAAGTGATATGGTACGGCACTGAGTGATCACGGTTGCTTGAGTTTCCCATGCCCGAGAGGGTTGGGGAGATCCAAAGAGCCCGTTTCTCACGGAACGGCTCAGGGACATGAGCAGATGTGCCGACACTCATAATTCCGACGAAGAATATGACGACGGTTCGGGAGGTGGTAGGACCGTTGTAAGTGTAGGCCAATTGTCTGCCTCCTGGCAGAAGAAGAATATGTTCTTCATCTCCCTTGGTTTCGTCGTATACCTCGCTAACACTTGGCTTATTTAAGGCCATTTTGGTATGAAGCAAAGAAGCAAACAATAGGGGTATTTTGAGGTAGACACTCTAGCGAGGTTGCTGATGACCAAGAAGCAAGTTTTTGTACCGCGGAATTAATTTGAACTGTGTTTTGAGAAATGATGCAGAGTAATTCACTTTCAACATAGAAGATACTCACACTGTATTTAAATAATTCCCGGTTTCACCACCTCGTTATCCGTTGTTTTGTCACTTATCGGCAATGTGAGGCTGAGTATCGTATTCATCGGGTTATGAGTTTTCGTAGTAACCCACCATGCGCTAGCTCGGTCGGCATTCATTTTACAAGCCAAATTTCATGCAATAGTCTTTGGGTCTGAGACAATGGACAGGCCTTGAATCCTTCTGCGCTCCGGTAAGGTAAATTAAAATTATTTTTAGCCATATTCGAGGACTTTGGCTATTTTTTTTGTATGAGTGTTCGCTCGCCTGACCAGCTGACGGTTACGAGGACCAGACGAGAGATTAGCATAGCACTAAGAAAAGAGCATTTTAAGTTGGGACGAATGCATATGGCTGAATCGTTATAAATTTGTAAATGCAATGCTTTTAAATGACCTAGAATACAATTTGTGTCTTATACAAGAAGCTGGTTACCTAGTTGGACCAGCCTTTCGGTCCTCCCCAGGTTCCCTTCACCATGTGGTGATAGTAAACCCATGGGAAAAAGTGCTTCTTCAGGTAGTAAAAGGATCTCCGAGGGACTGCCTGGTCAATACCAAACCAGTCGCCAAAAGTCTCTTTTGGTACTCCTCCATACTTGAACTCAGCAAGAAGGACCTTGCCGTACTCTGTCGTAAGAGGACACGAGGCATATCCATCATAAGTTGCTTCGGCGGCTTTGCCCTCCATAGTTTGCAACAGGTTTTGAACTAGAATGGGTGTCTGCGAAGTAATGGCGGCCGCAGTCTTGGATGTGGGGAGACTGGATGCATCGCCGGCGGACCAGACATTTGGGTATTTCTTGTGGCGAGTTGTGCCGTCGTCAACATCAACATAGCCAGCCTCGTTCGCCAGAGCACTGTTCTTAACAAAGGCATGAGGACCCATTTTGGGCACAACGTGCAAAAGGTCAAACTGCTTTGTGACGGCCTCCTTTCCATCCGGCAGAGCAAAAGTGGCCTTGTTGCCGTCGATGGCAACGAGATCGTGCTGGAATAATCCCTCAACTCCTCGTTCCTTACGGAGCTGCTCCAGGGCGGCATTATACTTGGCAACGCCGAACATCACAGGCATTCCGGTGGCAAAGCTGATTTGGATGGCAGAGCCAGAGGGGTTGCTGGGGTCATACAGTCCCGCGCGCTTCCAGTAATCCAGAGCGAGCCACAAGATCTTCTGGGGAGCGCCTGCGCACTTGATAGGGCCTGCAGGCTGAGTGAAGATGGCAGTGCCCTTTTGGAGTCTCTGAATAGTGTCGTATGCCTTGTCGCACGTGTCGTAGTTGTAAATTGTCGAGACGGAACTTCTTGAGTCCGCCAGAGCCTCGGAGAGGCCTTTGACGCTACCGTAGTTGATCTCAATGCCAGGGACAACAACCAGCTGCTCATAGCTGACTCTGTCGCCCTTGCCTAGTGTAATTGAGTTATCCTCAGGTGAGAAGCCAGCAACGCTGTCGTTATAGAATTTGAACTTGGAGTCGACAAGGCTGTTTAGAGGCCTTCTCAGCTCCTCCTTGTTCTTGAGACCACCGCCCACAAGGGTCCACCCAGGCTGGTAATGGTGCCACGTTGCGGGATCAACAACAGCAATGTCGTCCTGGGAGAATTTGCCAGATCGAAGGAGCTTATGGCTAATATCCAGGCCAGCCGCACCGCCTCCAATTACTACAATTCGATGACTCCGTCCAGGAGAGACATTGGAAACAGTTGCGAAGCTCCGAGAAGCGAGGGCAGAGCTCGCGGACCGGCTAGCAGCTCGGCAAGCTAGAGACGCTGAGCGTGCTTGGAACATGATGAAGATGAAGAAGAAGTAAAACCACCCCGGAAAAGAGTAGGAAAAGAGAACAAAAGTAAACCACCCGGAGAAGAAAACAAGATGAGAATAAGCCCTGTAAGAAAGAAAAGTATCCAAGAAACTTAAAACTCAAGCTTCAACAAAAGCTCTGCAGAACTAGGATGAATAATCACCGATCGCGCCATCGACTAACCACCGCGAGCCGTCTCCAATCCCCGACTTCCGGCCTTCACCAGAATGCAACAGATCCGAGGATTTACCGGCCGCCCGTAGCGACGAGCCGAGAAGGTGGCCCAAGATCCGGGGACAGGCAAAGAGCCATCTACCGGCCGGAACTCGGTGGCGGCGCTGACGGGATAAGCATACTTGACAGGATCGCCGACCTCGAGCGTGACTCGCCGAACACACGGAGCAGCTCGGATGAGATGTGGCATGACCTCAGCTTTCGGGCTTCAGACACGGCAATTCGATTCTAGGTTATTAAACACGTCCCCGTCACTACCGGGCTCTTGAGTTGCATCTTGAGCTTACGCAACCTTGAAGGTAAGACAGGAGGGCGACAACCACCATCACACGACACGGGCTATAAAACATCCAGAATGTCTCTTCGATGTCGAATTCCGGCCTGCAGAAAGCAGTTGGCAGCAGGCTTGAATCTCACTCCAAGTTCAGCTACGCGTCCTTTATCACATACCAGGTGCTTCAGCAGCTGCAACATTCGTCCCCTTGGCCAAAACCGCAGATATTCATCATTCCGCCCTGGATTAGTATCAAGCAGCACGGCAAGTGTTGGCAAACCTCAAGTCTTAAGCACATTTAGAAACATGTCGTCCACCACAGCGTCGCAAAAGGCCACAGAGCCCATCATTCATGACGTCTTTGAACAAGATACTGGCACATGGCAGTATATTGTGGCTGACCCGTCGACAAATATCGCTGCCATCATTGATCCGGTGTTGGACTATGATCGCGCATCTCAAAGCATTACCACCCGTACCGCCGACTCATTGCTAGCCCTAGTCAAGGAGAAGGGATACAAGGTCGACTGGGTATTAGAAACCCATGTTCATGCAGATCATCTCACCGCGGCATCATACCTGCAGCGCCGCCTGGGCCAGGAGCAGGGATATAGTCCATCCGTTGCTATTGGCAAGCGGATTGGCCAAGTGCAAAAGTTCTTTGGCCAGCGATATGGGGTTCCAGAGGAACAATATGGGGTCGTGTTTGACCATCTTCTCGATGATGACGAGACGTTTGAGATCGGTGATTTGCAGGCCATGGCGATGCACCTCCCTGGTCATACGCCTGATCATATGGGATACAAGGTCGGAGGTAAGATGCTGCCACATTTGACTACAGCATATTCCAGATTACTGACTATCGCCCCCGATAATGTCTTTTGTGGTGATTCTGTTTTCAATGCCGATATTGGCACTGCGCGGTGCGATTTTCCTGGCGGCAGCTCCAACAGTCTCTACTCCTCAGGTCGCAAGCTGCTCAGCTTGCCAGACAATGTCAAGATATGGACTGGTCATGACTATCCCCCGCAAGGACGCAGCGGTCCCAGAGCATACATGACTGTTCATGAACACAGAGAGCAAAACAAGCATCTCAAGGACGGCATCACAGAAAAGGAATTCGTTACCATGCGAAATGAGCGTGATGCTACACTAGCAGCACCACGGATGCTCCACCAATCTCTCCAGATAAACATCCGAGGAGGGCGACTGCCCACTCCAACTGAAGATGGTCATCGAATGCTACGGCTACCGCTAGATATAAAAGCCCCAGAATGGTAGGTGGGACACATTGAGGACTGAGTTGGTCCACCCAGCCTCGCGTTTGTAGGCAGCTCACCACCAGCTCACCACACGGCAGGGCCGGATCCTCCCACGACAATAAACAGGTTTCCTTTTCGTTCTATAGTATGTTATAGCGGAGTTGATTATTGTGAAGAAGCTTCAAATTGCTACGAATGTCTGGGTTTTCCGCGGGTGAATAGCTGCGGGCGCAAACTACATACATGCATTCATGTTGGAACCTCATGGGACTTCAATGAATATGTGGTTATAGCATTCAAGTATGGAGATCTAATGCCAACCACTCTTCGTCTTTTCGTGTAAACGGGCGTTAGTTTATTTTTTTCTACAATACTTAGGCTAGTGTATCACCCAAAACTTCAATCCACCTTTCTCCTCCGCCCTCCTCGTATCACAGCGAAACATCTCATGACTTAATCTCAGGCTCTTCACAATCTTTTTATTGCAACTAAAATCTAAAAGTATCACAACTGCTCGAACCGACATTGTTGAATAATATCATGCCATGCCTGCTTCATCGCGACAGCTCCCGCAGATCTCCTTTTGGGCCGGTGCAACCAACAACGGGATACCAGCATATTCAATACCAGCGCACTGACGTAAAAAAACAAGAGAATTGTGAACACTCGGATGCAAATGGCCAATAATCTATCGTTTGTTGAACCTGAATCGGCGCAGAGGAAAGTGACACAAAACTCACTTTCCACAAGCTACTTGACCCTCGCGTACTTATGCGGACCCTTTCCGGAGACTTTCACCGCGACATTTCTTCTCCTTTGTTTCCTCACTACCTAAGTATATTATGGCTAAATCGTCACTCCATTCACCTTATTCAACACACAAATGACCATTGCTCACCGAAATGGAAAACCGCCAGCAAGGAAGAGAGGATCTGGCGGCAGCGAACCGCGAGTTCTGGAAGTTAGTGTCCGGACGCCACATTGCTCAGCGATAAACTAATTTTGAACTGAACAGCCTTCACGGAAACAAAATATTTGGCTCACAATGGATGCTTAATTTCGCCAAGAAAATTGGTGATGCCCTCTCCGAGAATGTCGAGTGGATGGGCATTCGCCGCCGATCCGAGCGCCCCCCGTGAAGCTTCTCGACTATGCTTGTGGCTACGGTATGGTATCGAGCGCGCTCCTGGGACAATTCGACGTCATCAAAGGGATCGACATCTCTGATGCCAGTGTGGCCGCATACAACGAGATGGCTCAGCAGTCGGGTGTTCCGCCTGGCCTCATGGTTGCCGTCCAGGGCTCCATACCCGCCATATCGACAAACACTGTGCTAGCTACGGAAGAGTTTTTCGATTTCGATGTAATCGCAATAAGCATGGCCCTTCACCATATGGGTGACCAAGCCGGCGTTATATCCAGCCTCTACGAACGGCTGCGCAGCGGTGGTGTCTTGGTCGTCGTTGACCTGGCACCAGAGGCTCACGCCCACGATCATTCCCACGACCACTCTCATGGCCACACCGATTGTGCTGGGAGTAGCCACTCTCATGGCAATTCTCACGATCACTCTCATGGCCACTCTCATGGCGCAGTTTCATCTCATCACACAATCTCTAAACATGGGGGGTTTGAGCCTGAAGACATGAAGGCTCTTCTGACCGAAGCTGGCTTCACTCCTGAAAGCTTTGACTACAAATTGTATCCCGACACCACGCCAAATGTGCCGAATGTCCCTCAGCATGGTATTTGCCAGACATCCAAGTTTAAGCCATTTTTCATTGCCAAGGGGTGAAGCAATAGAGTTTGGGAAGCAATTTGTGACGCTGGGAGAGCGGCATGGTGGAAACGCATACTTGCATCTATAGACACAAGCAGACACTGATTTGGCGCGAGCTTAAAATCCAATTGACAACATTTTTTTCTCCCTTTATACAGGGGTAAAGAGATTTTTATTTCTCTTCTTCTTGATTGCTCTAGTTGAGCCTTAATATATCCTGTCGACGTACTACGGATTGTGTTAGCACTGCCAGATTGCCTACCTTAGTATCATTTGCTCCAATAAAGAGCACATGTTACAGTGATTTGCTGGTCATAAAGCTCGGAAAGCACAATAGTTATATCACCATCTGTACTTGAAGTGAGAAATCTCGATGAATGACAGATGCTGCGAAGCAAACTCAAGGATCAATATGCTCGGTCCGTTCCAGAACGTTTTCTAGTTCATGCGCAGCAAGGCTCAAGTAAATGCGCCCCAGCGATCATCGTTGTTGTGCATCATCTAGTTGGGCGTCCGTGGCTACAGGAAAAAGGCGCGGGCATCATAGCAAAGGCGCGCAATGATGCAAACGATAAGCCGCTTACAACATACCGAAGGATTCATCAGTGCACGTGTTAATAAAGAGAGGGGATTGTCCGATAACTCAACTAACTCAATGAGCCAGCTCGTGATCAATTTCTTTCCCTTCTGGCTAAACTCTTGCGACGCCAAGTCTTGTCTTCTTCTCAGTCTTCTGGCAAACTATCCGCGAGACCAAGATGACTGAAACGAATGTTGAGACTCCATTGGTCGCGCAACCACAGCACCAAATATTCTTGTCGCCGCTGGATGCAGCGTGGGATCCTTCGTTGCCCACCGACGACATTGATGAATACTGCTGGACACCCCTGCAACTCGCCGCTAGAAGTGGAGAGCTACAGATCGTCCAAGAGATCCTCGCCTCCAACCCCTCCGCTGTGAACGATCCTCCAAGCGGCTACTACGGCCAGACGGCCTTGCAAGCTGCTTGCATGCACGGACATGAAGAAACAGTAAGATGTTTACTTGATGCTGGAGCAGATGTCCACTTCTGTGGTGGGAACAACTTCCAGCGCACTGGCCTTCAGATTGCCTGTGGGCAAGGGAATGAAAACGTTGTGCGAATGCTTCTGGCCGCGGGCTCCGAGATCAACATGAGTCCGGCGACGAACCACGGCATCCGTGTGCTGACGCAAACCCACCAAACAGCTCAATCAGCACCTAAAACCTTTGCTGTCGCTCGATACAACGGAAGAACTGCACTGCAAGCAGCATCGGAACGCGGCCATCTTAGCATCGTGAAGCTGCTGTTAGAACTCGGGGCAGAAGTCAATGCCCCTCCGTCGCCAATCGCCGGTCGCACGGCGTTACAGGCGGCATCTAGGGGCGGGTTTGTGGCAGTCGTGCAGCTGCTGCTGGAAAATGGAGCACAGGTTAATGCCCCATCGGCTAGGTACAAAGGCATCACGGCTCTTCAGGGAGCATGCTTGCAAGGGAGCCCGGAAATTGTAGACCTGCTGCTCAAGTCCGGTGCAGATGTGCAGGCGTCTGGCGGAGGCTACGATGGCGATGGAACAGCTTTACACGCAGCCGCTGAGAAGGGATACATTGAGATTGTGAAAAAGCTTGTTGATGTCGGGGCGGACGTCAATTCAAGCTACAACCGCAGAGGCCAGACGCCGATCCAGGGGGCTATGGCAGGCGGACATGAAGAGGTGGTTGAATATCTCCGAGACAAGGGCGCTGTGGGCAGGACCGGGGGAGGCATCTTCATTTTCAATCACTCAGCTGGTCAGTAAAGTCCGATCGTGGGCGAGTTCCGCTCATATACAAGGGAGAATGTCAATTGGTGCAGACGTTGCTTGAGCAATCTACATCTAGGATTGGAATGAGATGCTTGTTTCATCGGTATCAACGTAGCAATACCAACAGTGAGCATCATGCGAGGCTTTGGAATCTCACCACATCTTGTAGCAAACTGATTATGAAGGAGCACTTGGATGTTGTGATCATGGCCAGCGACTGTGACAGGGTCGGTTCGAGATATTTTAGCGCCAGATTGTCGTACGAAGGCCCTGACGGCGGGCTCTCGGTGTGAACCGGCCTTCCCGGAATCCGGATAAGCGGTTGGTCGTTCAGCAGTTGCTGTGACATTACTTCCTAGCACCAAGTAGTACAAGCGTCAGTTGCATGGTTACATACTCCGTAAAGGTAGGATTGCCAGAGTCTGTATGTAGGTATTTTTCGAGCAACACAGAGCGCGAGCTTGAGTCCCTTGGCATAATCAGCATAGAAGGATATGAAACCCGTGGGGCATTGTGATAGTGTTTAGCTTCCACATCTAATATGATACAGGGGTTTAGGCGTGGAGTGCCGAGCCATCTCGTATCCGGCTCTGTCTCTCCACCAATGAAAATCCTCGGTAGGCAACAAGCTTACCATTGAACCAACGACATAGTGGTCCTAGTCATGAACACGGGGGCGGTCGCAAGCCGTACGGAGCGGACGACATTTACACAATAGGGGCGGCCTTGCACCGAAAGCCGCTCAGTCATTGAGAGTTAGGTCCTAGTCTCCCCGAAGCAGCCTGTTACAGCACTATGTGTAGTGGGATATGTGACGTGCTGACAACTAGAAATTGTAGCCAGGACAATCTAAGGTTAAGACACAACTTTGCACAACGTACGAAACAACACCAACTACCCTATATACCAAAGTAAAACATAAATTGAGTTCACGCAGCCCGTTTTAGTAGAAACAAATGCTACATGTATGTAAGTTGTACTCGTAGATCTCTTCCGAGAAACTAGTCAATGACGTAATTGCATCCGACGGAAGATTCTGTCCCAAAGGTCGTATATAGACTACTACCTTCTTTCTTGGATTATGATCATAATGATGCCGTCGTGATACTTTCAATGTATAATGAAATGGTTTCTTCAAATTATTCAATCTACTAAGCGAACAACTTGTGATCACCAAGGCACTGATGTGTTGTCGTTACTGTTTAGCCTATATAACATTTGACAGAATCTTCCGATTGGGGAATACAAAATAGCCAAAATATTGCATGCATATTGTTACCCTAAAACCCGAATAAACTCAGATAGTTTAGGAAATAGCCAAGAAGTAACATTGCAGTTGATCGACGAAGTATCTAGGAGTAAAATGGTGCTCCCGTGTTCAATGGATGCCGTCTCCTATTTCTTGGACGACCGAGAAGATGCCGAGCGTATATTGGACTAGGTGAATATTTCGATTCAATGGGTTCCAGAGGTAGGTGGCGAATGGTAGTATCAACACCCCCTTTTTCTTCATCATAATGATTTCATGAGTTCATCTAGGCAGCGAGGAGCCGATGGGACCAGTGACGAATTACTACACTTGCTCAACAATTTCCCGTCGTGATATAGCTGTTAACCTCAAAGGGGTGCTGATACTCAATTCGAGACATGGAATTATTGTAATTCTAGTTGAGAGCTGGGATTCCTTACTAGATGACAATTGAAGGGGGCATATAGATAGATAAAGCATAGATTGGCGAAACTGAAAAGATGACTTCTATAAGTCTCTTCGAGCAATGTATTGATGAATTGGTAAGTATTGTGCTATCATGAAGTACTTGGTGACAAAGTGTACGATGAAACTCTCCTTGTTTATTGTAGTACTGTCGTAATATCCTTTGCCGAATATTCTTTGAAGTAACTAAGATGCTTGAGACGGTGTGATCCGCATTTTGCTGGCTATACCCTTCGGGATACGAGTGCAAGGCTGTGAAATAGGATGGGGATCCCTGTCTGAGACATCCTAAGGTCTTTGAAAACCCTGTGTTGCTCTTATTTTATTATCTGATTACTCAACTCTCAGAACAATCTCTTTTAAATGTAGAAACAGTGAAATCTCCGTTTGCAAACACTCTCATCATAGGATAACTTGAACGCGGACCACATACACAGAGAGGCAAGAACTTGACTGGCGAGCAATGATTTCTCTCGTAATCAGGTCCTTATAATTCGCCCCCGACTTCCGCTGACACATACTGGAAGTTGTCTTTCATGAACCGCTCCCCCACGTGTATACGAAATAGAACACTGGAAATACATTGGCGGCTTTTCTATACCACCACTTTTCCTGTTTCACGATTTTGCTTCCGGCGCCAATGTCAACAAAAGCGGGCCAGGCCGCTAGTCGTAATGACAGGCGCAAGGGTGTGACAGAACGATTAAAAAAGTAATCCGTAAGAATCACAGCTGGATGCCAAATTTTAGTTAGTTTCACGGAGGTAATGTGCCTAAGCGCTAGCGATGAATCGCTGGCTGGAAACCCATCAAGGACAGCAAGCAGCGCTAATAACTCTGGGCATCATGTTGTTTGCGTGTCTTGTGAAAACGGGCCGACAAGAGGCGCGTCGAGTGGCTGCATTCATGTAGGTATGTGTTGTATCCAATCCTCCTTCTACAATGCGAAAAGGATTTCATTTTTTTACAGGGTGGTTGGTGTGTAAGTAATGCATGTGAGACCGTCTCGTGAGGTTTGCTGATCTTACGGATCATCGACCTGCCCTTTGCGTTGGTGAGATTTGCTATGCGAACCTCTTCGGCATTTAAAAAAAGGGACGGTGGCAAAGGTGGCAGCTGAGAAGGCCGGCAATGCCCGGTCAGCGGCTGTGGATGTCGCTGATGCACGAACGATCAGGTACGGAGCAGGCGGTAAAATATGCTAGTTTGATGCTTATTTTCTTCCACTGTTGCCAGATCAGGCGGGTGAAGCGAGGCTTCTGGGCGTTGTTGGTGGAGTTCTTCTGTGGGGGTTACCATCTCCGGCTCGTTTCGTTTCGAAACGCTTGGTGTCACATCGATAGTGAGTGGCCGCCACGCATCAGAGGTAAGGCGTTGCGGCGGCCTGGCGGCATGCCGAGATCCATGACTCTCTTAAAAGAAACATCCCGGCGGTTAATTACTCGTTAGAGGCTGCGCCTTTATTGGTGCTTTACTCCACGCCGTCGGCCGTAATGGGCCCTACAATTTCGGTACCGTTTCGCTGGGCAGGTTACATGCGAGCCTGAAAAAGTGTAAGAGGAAAATTTACCGATGGCCTCGAAAGGGGCGGGCGGCCCAAGTGATCCATAATTGGAACAGCCTCATGGGGTGATAGATTGGCAGATCTTTAGACTCTTTCGGGCAGTCCATGTCAAGGTTTGGCACACGGGAGATGCCCCATTTCCTTGCGATCTGTTCCCGGCTAGCCTCTAGGTTGGGATGTTGGGATCCAGGCAAGATAGGTCTCTCAGGAGTATAGGATAGTATAGAGGAGCAACTATATAAGTATCTGACTATCTCGTCGATCCATCAGCTTTTTCTATCACCAAACCAGTTCGAAGCAAGACTTCTCTGTTCGTTCTTTCCATTCTTTTGTTCCATAAGTTCAACCATTCATTCAACCAACTTCGATTCTTAAGACTGTCAAGATGTTCTGGACTGTTCCCGTTACGCTGGCTCTTGCCACTGGGGCTACTGCCCACACTGCTGCCTTTGTTAAGGGCATGTTCTGCGAGGTTTGTGCAGCACTCTGCTTTCTTTCTTCACAATCGTCAGACATATTCTTACTGACTCCATCCGGTGGTCCCGATCCCAACAACTACAACGCCAACTCCAACACTCCCGTGAACCCTCTCTATCAACTTCCCTTTGAGCAGTGGTGGATGCAGGCCGACCGTGGCTGCAACAAGGCTCCTCCTCCTAACGGTGCCTCCGTTGCTCTGCCTGCTGGTGGCCAGTTCACTGTTGAGCTCGCCCACAACCAGGCTCAGACCACCCTGTCCTTCAACGGACAGTTCGCTGGCGAGTGGCCTGATGGCCAGAGCCACCCCGAGAACTGGTCGGGTCCTGGCAGCCCTCCTGACTGCATTCAGGATGACGGTGCCATGCACACCCAGAACCAGACCATGGCTGCTGGTACTGCCTGGGCCATCTCCTACCAATCGGACATCACCAAGGTGACCATGGACAACCTGGTTGTCTTCTCTGTTCTTGAGCAGNNNGTCTATAAAGCCCTTGTTTGTTCCAAACTACAGCTTNNNCCTAACGCCATAATAACCCCCTGGAAGCGTATTGCTACCTACGACGTTCCCAAGGATCTTCCTGCCTGCCCGGCCGGTGGATGCTACTGCGCCTGGCTGTGGGTTCCCAACGGCTGTGGCACGTCCAACATGTACATGGCCAACTACCGATGCCACGTCACCAACACCAGCTCTACCAAGACGCTTGCTCAGGCTAAGCCTCCTGTCTGGTGTGGTGGCAACGATTCATCCAAGTGCCTCTCCGGTGCCAAGCAGATGATTGCTTGGAACCAGGCTACCGGCAACAACGTACAGGTTCCCAACGGCGCTTCTCCTGGCTACAACAGGCAGATGGGCTGGGCTCCTGGTGCTCAGAACGATATCTTTAACTAAGTCACTGGCATCAAATGTTGCTACCGGCTCTGACAACAACACCGCCGTCCCTAGCACCTGCTGCTCTATCACTTGATTCTAGCAGTCATTTTCATTTTTCCTATTCATGTTAATATTCTCCTTGTTGCCCTGTACATACAAGCTTTAATAGGGTATCAAAATATCACTGTTGGACATTTGGATCCAGTTTGGAATTTCCTGTTTGTGATTACAACTAGCAATGTATGTGATGTGAATTAACCGATATCTCAGCCTGTAATTAATAAGCCGTGAAAAGGTAAGCCAAGATTCTATATTTTTGGCAAGAATTGTCTCAGTTCGCATGTACAGTTCGTTTGCGCTAGGAAGGGGAACAAAAATCGTGGTGCTTATGCATGGCAGTTGCTGTGTAGACTGTCGCTATACGTTATATCGGCGAGAGAGATAATTATTGCCCAATAGGATCCATTCCAACAAGACCTGCTCCCCAGTTGAGCGATGGAAGTGACATATCACTGATGGGATTTCCAAAATCTCCTAGCTCAAAATCTGGTATACTGATAAAGGGTCCAAACGGATAGTCTTGCATTGGCGAAAAGTCGGGAAGTTCCTGGCTCACGGTTGGAATTTGGTTAATTGGCAAATCGGCGTCAGCCAAATTGTCCATATCAAGGTGTGCGTGAGGATGACCTAGCGAAGATAGAGTGGCTGGGCTAAAGTCTGGCCTTTCTTGTTGCTGTGCAGTCCCTGCTTGGGTTGACGATGTAGAAGTAGCTAGGGCGTCTCTAGCTTTGCTAACCTTTCGTTCCGCTCTGTGCCATAGATTCCTAAGCAACTGACTGTATCTGTGGCTGATATGGAACTTATCTGATGCAGCACCATCCAGCACTGATATGAACTTGAGAACTAACGATGTGGTCTCTTGACGGCGCCGTGCAGGATGGAAAGCTCCAGCACAATCCGCCCTATGCAGAAAGACCGCTGCATACACACCATATCTCCAACACTAGTCAGTCAAATGAACACCAACAGAGGAGTTGGGACGGCTTACAAGTAGTAGCGATATGGTAAATAACATAACTCATGTTGGGGGTGGAAATCAGTCATCAGCTTCAGGATATTTATGGCTGCTGTAATAGCATCCCAAACGTATCGCCCGTCGGAACAATTCATAATGCCATTAATGAATGGCCTGAAAGACGGTNNNAGGGAGGTATTTTGTGCCGACATCCTGCAGAACGGCTTGGAATGAGAATGCGTTGACATAAAGGCACAAGTATTCATATACCAGAGACAAAGAACGCTTCACTCTGGCAGATACTGCAAGATCGCTCCAAGTAGCATGCCAATTCATTGATGCGCGCTGAAAGTCGTCGAGGTAGCGACTGTAATCTCCATCGTGGACCATCGCCAAGGTCCGCTTCGGCGAGGAGTAAAGAATGGCTTGAGCGTTATGCATGAGCTGTGTCAACTCCATCGTTGCTTGGTGAGCAGACGCATAATCTTCCTGGCTACTATTGGAGGAAGGCTGTAAGCTGGGAAAGTCTTTCGCGGTGAGGCGTGTTGAAAGAGATGGACCGCGCGACCAAAAGGACTGGCCCAGACGAACGGATATTTGCCGATCCGCGATGTAGACAACTGTTGTNNNAAACAACGAAAAGTCAGAAGTTAGACGGCAATTNNNTCCCATNNNTTCATGNNNCTCACATGTCCATAATAATCGCTTGTGCTCCGCCTGTTCCTTTGTCTCCTGTGTAGCAATATTGGGAAAGGCACCTTGATCCAGGCGCATCAAGTAAGCTTGTCTGACAGCTAGCCCGACGAGTGACCATGACGTTCTGTCTTCAATGAACATGCTTTTACTTTCGTTTGAGACGGATTGGGTAAGTTCGATATGTGGAAGCCATTCTGATAAGAGCAATAAACTCTCAACTGTTCGGGACTTCAGTGTCCAAGGATACCCAAGCAAGACCTCAAGCAACAGCTTCTGGGTGTAATCCCAACAATATCGGTGGATAAGGGAATGATTTGATGAGTCTCTTGATGCAATCGTCAAAATGACTGTGAGAAGGAAGAAATCTGATGTGCGAATCTTGTCAATGCCAGATTGTCCAAGCATGTACGCTGGCACAATGGGACAGTAAGAATGATAGTTCTGGGAATACCTATCTTCGATTAGCCGCAAACTGAGNNNTCTCTGTTTGATGTGGACTGACAGATGTAGCAACTCGGATATGTTGCTATGGTTAACTAGCCCCCTCTGAACTAGCTCATACTCGTCAACAGATACAACATTCGATGGCCCACGTAAAAAGCCGTCACGCTCCTCCTCGTTTGGCAATACAGGCGATCCACTTGCTTTGGATTTCTCCGATTGGGCGAGTATATGCAGCGCATCGGAGGGATTCCTAAGCTCGGAAGCGAGTTGCTCATCAATGACATCCTCATTTAAGCCGTCAAGGCTGCGATCCACTTCCTTTTCAGTCGACCTGGTTGTTCTCGGCGACGTGCGTTGTGAAGCCTTGTGACTCCTTGTGGATTTCTTGCTCGGCTCATACGTCCGAAAGTTCCCACCCCGGCGGGACTCGGCCAGCACACACTCGCTGTCCGACTCAAAGCAGGACACGCAGGGGATTTTTCTTGGCTCTCCCATGCCACCACAAGACAAAGTCAGGGGTATGCTCATAACATGATGGCTATTTCGGGTCGTNNNCAGATCGCATTTTGTCTTCCGCCGGCGGCATCTGACACATGCGCGGTAAGAGCGCTTTCCTGTGCTGGCCGTCATGGTCTGATATCTTCGGCAACTCGATATGCGTGCCTTGACAGCGTAGTAATGTGACAATTCAAGGGCTGAGTGAGTCGATTGTCGACATCGGCAAGCGATATGTCTGAAAGTTTGATCGGCTGTAGACGGCGCAGAATTACCGAAATCGGCCTACCAATCTTCAACACTGCAACCCCAATTAGACAGCACTTTATGCGGGGTAGCGGGGTGATTTGGTGGGGTGTCAGCCAGTCAGAAACTCTTCATGAACCGCCGTGTGTCTCAATTGTCCCAGCAGACACGTTTTGACCAGGAATATTTGACGAGTATTTTCACGTTGGCATCCTGCTAGTTACCGTAGTCAGTAGTGAATCCCGAGCTCGCGATAAAATCTCATGCGAGCCTGTTCTGCATTTACATTGCGTTTAAAATGTATGCTCTACATCTGGCAACGAGGAGTGGCAGTGGCGAGGCATCGGTATTGGCAGCGTCGGCTATAGGCGGATTTCCTTCGTCTATCCATGAAGTTGATCACACGATGATGCTTCCCGTTCTGGGGAAAACATAGAGGGAATTGACTTATATATGCCACTCGATATCCTAAGAAGACACCGCCTAGCTGAGTATCTATATTTTCCATCTCGAAAGTACTCTTATTATCATTCCACTAGCAAAAATGGTCGCCGCAATTAATGGCTTTAGAGTCACTGAAATCAGCCCCGGGTTTGGTGCTGAGATTTGTGACTTCAATGCCGCGGACGATATGACAGAAGAAAACTTTCGTCGCCTCCAAGAAACTGTAACCAAGGTAATTCATGGTCTANNNTGTAACCCAATTTCCGCTAATGTCAGTCGTAATTATGGAGTTGTAGTGATCCGTGAATCTCAATTAACAGACGAGTCTCACATCAGGCTAGCTCGTATGTTTGGAGATTTGGATGATGTGAAGCCATATGTTGCTGCAGGACGGAAAAATAGACTCAAGTATGACGAACTCTTTGACGTTAGCAACGTTGAACTGGACGGCACCATTGTTGATCCAAGCAGCCCTCGTGGGCAGGCGAATAAGGTACGTATGGATTCGACATACCTACTTTATGCAATTTGGCATACTAACATTCGGCGACTAGGAAACGGTCTATTTCATGTCGATTCCAGCTTCAACCCTCGTCGAGCCGGGTATTCTCTCTTGCTTGCTCACGAACTACCTCCTGCGGGCACGGGCGGCAAAACAGCATTTGCCGACACAAGGACTGCATTCGACGAGCTAGATGAAGACTTAAAACAAGACCTCTTGGCAAACGATTATGTTGGGGCGCATTCTATTCTGCACTCGAGGAAACTTGCTGCTCCCGAGTATTTTGCAAATGTTGACCCTTCTCAGCATCCAATGGGTCGCCACAGAATTGTCCAGCGCCATGAGAAATCTGGCCGAATGAATCTCTATATCGCCGCGCATATCCACCACATTGAGAATCTCAGCGAGGAAGCATCAAAAACTCTTTTTGACAAAGTTTTCACTCATGCAACACAACCAAAATACGTCATCGAGGTTGAATGGAAGCATCCCGGAGATTTGGTTATTTGGGACAACACTTGCACAATGCACCGTGTAATCACAGGGCCATTCAGTACCAAGTACAAGAGAGACATGCGACGCGCAACTGTTCATGACTCTAGCAGTAACGCATGGGGACTAAATGAGCATTCGGACGTTCGACAAGGGTTGCCATGAATGCTTAGCATAGATGGGAAAGCTTCTCAGTGTATTATATCACTATCATGTAGGCGTGGGTTTAGCCCCATTTGAAATAGCTAGTCGTAAACAACGACAATCTTTTTATAATTCAAGATGTAAACAAGCATAGTATTTATGTATAGAACGTTCTCTCTTATGCTATGTCTACATAACGGACACTTGCCCCTAACGTCCCGCCGTATCCTTTTCATGTAGCCATAAGGGGTAAACCGAATGGACAAACTGCGACTCAAATTTAAGAACTGTGGCAATTTGCACTTCTCCATAACACGATTTTCGTCGTTGAGAATGCGTGTTTAGTGAAGAGTGAGGCGATAACAGTTGATAGCTTGGGAGTTGAAGCAGCCGACTGGAAAGGTTAATAATTTCATTCTTCGAAATCGAAATCGGGTNNNTAACATACTAGGAGTGTTTTTACCAGCAGAGTACAAGTATTTGCCACACCAGTCACTGCCAGCCTGGCGGCTAAAGTCAAGCTGCTCGTTGCTGCGAAGACCACGGTAGCTGATGCCAACGCTGAACATGTTCAGCGTGACGTAGTGCTGCACGTCGTATGTAACATCGTCCCACCAGCCTGCCTGGCCATTGCCTCGATTGACTGAGTTAGAATANNNAGCTTGAATTGATCTCGCGGGCGTAGCAAAAATCCACTTACACCAATCTTGGGCGAACATGCCAATGCCAACGTTGGCATAGTTTTGGCGCTTCTCAGTCGCTGGACGAGCATGAGCCGGGATGTCAATCTGAGCACGGATCCATGCCCAAGCGTCAGTGCCTTCTTCTGCGGTATAGAAACCCTCGTGAGCCTTGACAGCATCATCGGGAATAGGTCCAAAAACATCAATTCCCTTGGCCGTGGCATTGGCAACAGACTCGATCTCAGCGATCTCACGAGGGAGAATTGCAAGACCAAGAGCAGAGTTGGCACCAAAGAGGCCAAAGGCAATGATGTTAGAGAAACGCATTTTGAGATGTAGTTATGTTGGAGTTCGTTTGAGGCTGTTTTTGTGCAAGATGAAATGAATCTGCTGGTTTGAAGATGTAATGATGTCGAAACAAGATCGAGGGCAGTTTTAGGGGAAGACGTCACTTATTTATACTTCTTTTTTGCCTTGCTTTGCCCGTTTTGTCGCCATCATCACTCGTATTCTTATAGTCCCAGTTCTCCTGAAGCCCATACTTGGTCCCAACTCGGTGATGCAGAATGATTGGTAATAGGCGAGGCAACGCAGTCATCTCTCGAGTCTTGCCAAGGACCATTGAAAAATGCCTCTTTGCTCTGTATCAGGAGACAACTCACAAGAGCTATAATCTGACGTGAGTAGGTGAAGCTATTTCCACCTATGCCGGCGCTGCTGGATTGGCTGCCAAGCTATCAACTCTTAGCATTGAGTGGTTCAGACTTCCGAGGTCCCGTGTTGAGTGGAAATTGAACATACCGAGAAGCGGCATCATGCAAGGAAGTGTATAAGCTCAGCCAATAACGGGCGTTGCTTCACATTAAAACTTGTCTGCTCCCCTGTGCTTATAATGCTGTCAAATCCTTCTCGAACCATATCTCTCATTGTGGATTAGGGTGGCTTACTTTATTTCATACGCTTAAAATCTTATTATACCTTTCCCTGGCCCGAATCGCCTATCCGGTAAACGGGCATGCGAACCGAGGTAATGATTGGGGGCTGTAAATTTGCCCATAACTTTTTATCGTGTCATTTAAGCGCCGTTCATTTTAAATCAATGACAAATGAAGACTATTTAAGGCGCACTTTCCCATACAAGCAAAACAAGGGCGAAAGCAATTCTTAACAGCAATGCAAATAATGCCGTACTCGTAGAGGAGAAAATCCCAAACATATAATCCTACTTAGAAATTGGGATAAGGTTGTGAAAGGTTATCGTGATGAATACATGTATATAACCATTTACTGTTCCCTGAGATAGAAGATTGTGCACTTGCCTCAGCAATACATATCATTAAACCAAGATTGTGCAGATTACACCCCGAAGCTAGTCGATGCAGTCAGTATTGTGGCTGTGCAAGCGCTTGTCTGCATATTTCTATCACATTTGAATGCGTGATACAGCAGACTCGGAAGGGACCCGCGGTAAGTGCAGCTCGAAGAGGTTGTGTACGGTGATGAACATATCTTCTCATGCCTACCTTTGTGTTCCGACAACGAGTTATTTGTATCTGAGCATATAGATAAGTCATAGGCTTGCTTGACGAAACTGTGTGTTAGGCACCATCGAATTTCATGCTGTAGGACATAAAGATTTGAATAACTTAGGAGTCTCGGGGTTCATAAACAATCTAGTGCGGGGGCAAAGGGGCTATGCGACCAATTGCTGCGATGTATGAGCCAAGTCTGCATTCAGGCTTACCCGAGCTGATTCACTAAACACGGCCTTCAGTACTCCGTAGCAAGAAGAGAATGCGTCACTCGTTTTCGTTCTTCTCCGCGCGATGAACCTGGGAATTCACGAATTGACCGTGAAGGAGAGCGAACTTGGAGAATCTCGGCCGCTGCGTCTCTTCTAATAATACGTTCATAAAGCTCGCATCTACATAGTAGTCGTCAAATTGTGAAATTATGACGGGCTGGATAAGCATTATAGAAAGAACCTCAGAATGTGGAGTCAGCAGCGGACAATTACCTACTGGAACGTTGTCTTGTTGTATTGGGTGTATGAGATCGGATCTTAGGATATTATCCGCCGACATCTATGGAGTACCGATAATGCCTAACTACGGTATGGCAGAACAGGCATTTACTCTCTCCAGGTAAGGGGATTTCCCATTCCATATTCTAATTGTAGTATCTTCAGCTGCTTAACTCAATTATTTAATTTACTACTGCATCACTCGGAATTTTACATCTTAAACCCATCCTCAAAGTATCCACATTCGTCCCCGTTCCCGCCCCACTGAACAGATCGGCATTGCCAGATTGGGAAGCAATTGAACGCTTTTTCAATCCCTGATCCACATGGCGGCAGAGACTACGGGGGGATTTAGTGTATGGGATCCTACAATGAATCTGAAATGGGCAAGATTTAGACGCGCTGGAGATAGGAGACGATGAGTTTGATGGCGCAGCTTCATTTCTGTTGTATGGGATTACGCGTCTGATTGAGTCGAATGAGTATATATAATAACTTTGACTCTGCTTTACGTTCATCTTCAAACTCTCAACATCTCAATTTCACTTCAACACTCACTCACTTTTTAAGTTATTCAATTCACTTCACTCATTCCAACGCAACAATGTGGTTCTCTCAGATCTTCCTTGCTGCCGCCATTGTGGTGCCTACTATTGCCACCAAAACTCCGAAATGCACTCCATTTCCTTCGTCCATGATCGAATATTCATCCGGCTTCAAGCAACCAAAGCCACCTTTGGTGCAGCCCGAGTTCACGACAAACTTTGTCCAGCATAAGTGGTACGTAGCCTACTTCGACTGGTATCGCCGCAGCTAACAGAGTCGTAGGGACGAGACGCTCTCTCACATTATGACTGGATACATTGACAATTCCCCTGCCAAGGGCCTTGTTCGTGTCAATGAGGCGTACGACGATGCTCCAGCCTCATCAATTTTCAACTACGCGAATGTTACCAAGGATGGTCTGGTGGATAATCTGATGACCATCTACAACGGAACAAAGCCATACGTGTGGCAAGGCTATGTCAATTCTAATTATCCCATCTTTGAGAAGGATTTCCTCGTCAAGAACGAGGCTGTCTTCGGTGGCCTCGTTACAAGGAAGTTCACGGACGGCAATGTGGCATCTGTTAGTAACGCCCTATTCTGAATCTCTAGAATACTCTGCTAATCCATGCCACAGTGGGACATTATGTATCAGGGAGCAATTCCGGTGACCATCTATGTCAACACTTGCAACGAAATTGTTGGCTACGACTATTTCTCTCCTGGCAGGCGCACACGTGTCGTCACCGACTTCTTCAATATTCAGATCAGCTAAATGCTATCACATAGAGCCTATAGCTCGTTCAACACCAATGCAAAACGTGTCGAGTAAGACGCACCTGCATCAAATCTAGATGTTTTTCATTTTCTTTCTTATTTCTAAGTAGTCTTTATTTTTTGGTATATCTATATAGAGAACCTTTTATACATCATGTTGAATACTATCTTGATCATCTTGAAACTCCCAGAACTCGAATAGATCTATCTGTATTCTTTCTGCCACAACGAAGCCGCTTTTATGTATCTGATTCAGCAGTTTTCGCACATTTTGTCTTTGCCACTCAAACTTAGAATGCGCCCCTGCCATTCTTAAAGGAAATAAGAGAATAGCACCTGGAATATTTGAAGATTGAAGGATTTTATCGCACAAATTCATGATGGCCGCAACGCATGCGTCAATCTCCCTTTGGTCCAATTGAGGAATCGTCACGGGGTGCCAACAGGTATAATAGGTGAAATTCCTGCAGTGGAAAAGCCGAATGGCATGATATTTTGCGAGAGCAAGCTGAGTAAAGGGGTCCGCAGGATCTGGCTGTAGAGAGACACTATCGCACCAGCTGCTGATTTTGCGATCCAGTTCAGTGCCTTCATGTGCTAGGGCGGTGATTGTGGGACTGAAAACTCTTTCTTCTTCGGGTATGCTTTCAATTTGCTCAAAAAGTCTGGTTTGTGTTAGTGTAATGTTAAATAAGGCTGACTGTTCCCTATTTACCGCTTGCTGAATGCTGATGTTTGGATCATTAGATCGGTAATGCTCGCCGTGATATCTGGAATTTCTGCAGCCTCGTGATTTATGCTGTTGTATACCCTCNCACTTGCTCTCAGATAAAAATGTTGCGTCTCCGAACATGATCGTCCTATTGGCTTCAAGCACTCGAAATGCGTTCAGAAGCTTCTGTTGCAGTGATGACGCGTACGCATCTGGACCAGCTAGCTGCAAAACCTTCGAGGTGCCATAGAACATATGCTTTGCCCATCCTTCTCCAGATGATTCGGACATTAACTGTTGTTGTGTGAGCTGCATTGACCATTTNNNACGTGATGCGATAATCTTTACCTCGAACACTCCCAGTAGAAATGTGCTCCACGCCACATCTTCGCGTATCGCAGCGTCACTTGTTTGCAGTCGCTGTTGGAGTGACTGCAATGAACGGTTATATGAGCGGTATGCAACGCTTTGAGGTGATTCCTTTTGCGCGAATGATCTAATCGACGAGCGCCTACTTGCATCCAGGGCCCCGAGTGCGATAGCCAAGTTTCGCAACGGCAGTGAGGTTTGCATCAATGGCAATAAATCTTGCGCTATATCAGTGAAATCTGGGGTAAACTGACACCGAATTAATGATGCGGCAAAGCTGCTTAAGTATAGATCATTGCTATGAGTCTGAATTTGCGAGGGCAGTGTTGCAGCTTCTAATATCGATTGCTGTGGTGGCGTGTATTTGACAAACTTGACATTAAACGCTGTTGAAGCAGTAGCTGAGGATACAGCCTGTGGAGTGCATATCTTTTTGGTACGCTGGCAGTATTCACATGGAACGCCGCCTTGACACTTTGANNNCGGAGTTATTAAGCCTGGATCATCAATTATTTGCATCGAATTGCGAACCTTTATTTGCCTCTTGGCACAAGCCTGGCAGCGAGAAACTCGCTTCCTTTTGTCTAGAGGACCGACTGCGCGCTTCATAATCTGTAATCTGGTTTTTTGGTCGACCTGAGCAGTCCGAAACTGTTCTACTGATGATATCTTCAGATGTAATTGTGAGCGTTCATAGAAACGCATGGGATTTGACGGGGCTGATCACTTGTGTGTACGATCCAATTTCTCTGCTGTGCAAAGGCCTACCAAAAAGGTGCACAGTACTCAACCTGTGGTACGTATGCAATTGCATGTGTCTTCAAGTTCCCACCTATCACTTCCTAGCCAATTGCTCTAATCAGCAACTAAATCGCACGCCAATTACGAGACGCCCGGTAAATCGGCTCCTTGCTTGTCTTGTCTGAGGTTAGCAGCGCTCAGCGGGAGTCCAGGACGGTATTATTGAAGGTGCTTTCATTGGCACATCCACGTGGAAATATGGTGCCTATGGATGACGTACCCGATTATAAGGATCACAGGTAACTATTCTTAGAATAATCACACTTCTTGAAAGAGTTCTAAGGGGGTTAAAGTTGTTACTCCCTGGCAATCGTTTATTAGGCTCGGGTCAAATTCGTCATCAAACTGGCTGGTGCCCTGAAATTGAATTAGCGTCGAGTCACTGGCCGCAGCACGAAGTTACTAAGCAAAGCTGAAAGAATCATGGCATTCCGCAGTGGAGATGTTTTCTCCACGTTGTTGAGGTAGCTTAAACCGAAGGAAGTATAGAAATCCGAGAGACTGGATTCTCGATACCTATCCCCTGTGATTACACCGATGGACAGCGCCGAATCGGAGCATTGAGAATATACCTTATCCTGGGCGCGCGTAATAAATACGACTCTGCAAATAACGGTAAGGGGTTCCGATTGCCAGAGGAGTATCCCAGCAGAGAAGAGACTTGTGCCTGAATAGAGGATGTATATTAATTACGACAAGATTGTTGGTTCTGCATTTCAAATGTTTGACTCTCTACATCAATCTTTCGCGTTTACTGTCATTCCATAGTCTTTTTCTTTGACAGTGACAAAAATATTCTAGATGCATCATAAGTTTATTACTACCCTGAACTATGGTAAGCAAATCCAAAACTTGACAGACTGAAAATCTCGAAAGAGCGGCATATATCATGCTCAACCTTGACAGTAAAAAGAAACGGTTTCCAATCCAACGTCATCCATCCCGCCAACGGAAACCCATCAGTAGCTTGGCCAAAGCTTCTGAAGAATTCCATTCCATCCACATCAGAGCTAAATTATGCAACAAAATTAACAGTCAACTCGCCGTTATTAACGTCATTGCCATCGTCGGTAGGGACACTACCACAAACGTCGCAGCCGTGGTCAAGGAGCCATTGCATGTACATCAGGGTTTGGTCCTTGTTGAATGTTCGATCGCCAACATTTTGGTAGAAAGCGCAAAGGCGGCCAGTGGCATGTGAGATGCAGGCTATTTGCTGTCCTTCTCCCCAGAGACCGTCGTCGCCACCAGCAACGGTGTTTCTGAGATCGTCGATAGTTCCTCGTTCGGTTCCGGCGATGCCTCCAACACCACAGCTAGAGCTACCTTCACAGTTGATGCCCAAGCGCTTTGAAAGCTTAGAAACACCTTCTCTCTTGGTCTCAGCCCGTTCAATGGCGCGTTTCTCACTTTTGGCAATCACTTTGACCATATCCATGCCACGGCGAGCATTGGTGACCATGTTGGCAGTCAACTCTCCATTATTAACATCGTTTCCTTCGTCCACAGGCACGCTACACACNGCACCACAGCCGTGGTCGATGAGAGCCTGGACGTACCAAATGGTTTGGTCCACGGTGAATGTTCGACCAGTCATTTGGTAGAAGACACAGAGAGAGGGGTTCCCGATAGTGTTGGGAGATTCAACACAAGCGATTTGCTGTCCATCCGAAAACTGTTGATTCGGGTCCATGCCTCGGAGTATGCCAAGAATTTCGCCCAAGCTGCCACCGTTGCCGACGCAGAGGCCGCTGCCTTGGCAATTGATGCCCAGAGTGCTGGCAACAGAGATAGTGCTGGCAAGAGCCAGGAGACTGCTGCGAGAAATCATTGCTGTCGTTTTGAAGTGTAGTGATGATATGATGAGTGATGATGTGGGAGGATGTGGAATGAAGAGTTGAGTGCTTCTTGGGCGGAAGACAGGCTCTTTATATATTCGTAGAATACTCCTTCTTGCATCATAAATGTCTATTCAATTCGAATCCAAGATATATCAGTCGTCTATCAGCTTACGCCAAGAGAAAAGGAGAAACTTGGTATACCATTATCCTTGGGTAGTTGTGGCCGAGAGAGAAGGGATCGACAGAAGCAGCCATCTTGTGAGTAATTCTGTGTCAATTACTGATGCTTGACAATATTATGTTCATGAGCTTTATCGGTATTTCCTTAATATTCTGTTAATGCTGGTGTAGGTGCCTTCTCCCAGACTCAGCAATCCATGAGTAGTTTTAGAGGTGATCTTCAATAGACTAAAATATATCTAACTACTAGTTTTCAAATTCTAATGTTATACATTCGCATCACAATCACTAGGAATCTAATAGATAGAGACGCCGTATCCATACAGTTCTTCAGGGGGGAGGTGGTTGTGGGGATAATCCTTGGCATTCGTAATAGGTCTTGATGATTACTATATCCTGGTAATAACATACAAATAAAATCCGTCTTGAAGAGAATGCATGATTTTTAATTAATACAATGAAACTATCATTGTTTTGGGTACTATACATAATAGGTCGTTCATTGATACCGGCAGCTACCAAGAAGACTATGCTCTGAATGAAAATGGTGTTTATGCTTATTTTCCTTACAAATTAGCGACAATAAAGTTAAAGTAATCATTATGGATGATCCGGTACGTACGATTCAGCTGCGCTCAATTCGGCAACTGTTGTCGATGTTCCTTCAAGCAAATCTTTCCAATTTTGGATGAGCGAATATATAATTTGTAGGGCACCTAATATTTGCGTCATGCATATACTGCATTTGGAAGAGACGGCCTTCGTTTTACCTCATGTTGGCCAGGACGGACTTTATAAAGCATCCCTATGTTAAACATTGTATGTAGATCATCAACAGGGCTGATGCCTGTTGATTTCCTTCTTCAGGATAGTGGGTAAGAAATGTGTGGTAAAGCTCAGTGGAGTGACAAAGGTTCCATTTCGTACCTGACATTGAAGTTCCAATTAGGCCATCGCCAAGACAGATTGGTTTCATTGCTTTCTTGGCTGGAAATCAATGATGTAAGAATGGCGAATTGGCACCAGTCGTCTATACCAGACAAGAATACATTATCGTTGAGAAGATTCCGCCCCGCATGATTATGGGCTGAAGGCTTATCGCCAAGGCGCGCTATTTGTCTTTCTTTTGGTTACCTTGAATACAAACCTGGAAAGCCAAGACACGACATAGTCTTACATCGACACGTGGCTTATATTGTTGCTCTTATTGTGTCTGCGGCGGTGGAGTTACTGACGTAGGTTGGAAGAGTCCAAGTTTCTGGCGCCACGGACTTTAAACAGAAAATACCGCTTAGTAGAAGAACTCAATATGATCCATCGTGGTAATCCTCAATAGAGGAATAAACGTCTAAGTAGGTTGGAGGATGTTGTGGCTCAGTAGACTTTGGTCAGCCCAGTATCATGGTCTTCAAAATGCACTAGACTATTGAGATTAGCAGATAGAGAGTTTCATAAATCGTTTGGCATTTATTGGTATCTCTGAGGTAAATCGTACATTGCTCTCAAAGGGTGTGAGCAAACATCGCGAGATCAATGAGAAGATGCTACTGCTAATCGGTCATTCTGTCATCCTTGGGAATGTAGCATTTGTGACTTCAATCAAGCGAGTCTTAAGCACATATCAGTTGGCATTGACCTTCTCAAACTCTCAAACAAGAGTCTTAGCTATCTAGAACTCTCTATTGGCAATAATCGAGTTCAAGGGTGTTCTAGTATTCTTTGGTACCTCTGCTGTAAACTGGGACGTCACCTCGCTAATCACCGAATAATACTGTCCCAGTAGTCGTGGCACAGGCTCGCATTTGCTCTTCGATTTTAAGTACATAATCTGTACTTTGTGCTTTTGAAGCAGATCAATGGCTACTTTTTCGTTATAGGCTATGCTTCAGTCCTAATCTTGACTATACATAGCCTACTCAAATGCAAGCCCCGCGCAATTTTCGCCATCCGATACGGCCATTATTCTAGGGCGGCAATCGGCTACCCATGTTGTGCAAAATTTGACATCTAGGGATCCCACCGACGCATTCACACATTCACACACACAAATATATAAAGGCAAAATACCTCAAATATGATGACTGGATGATTCTTTTCGCCGTCATACTGTCATTACTAATCGTCAGCATGGCGCTTCTGGCCCACATCGTTCGCAACATAGCCATGATTTCTCTTGGGTTTACTACGGTGTCCTCTTTTGCTTCATCGCAGCCACTGGATAACTATATTCCGCTTTACAACATGTTACCTCCAACACCACATCTTCTAGATCCGACATTCTCTGGAACGGCTCAGATCAATAATATCGATCTTTGGTATGCCTTATTTGGGCCGCCGCTGAATTGCGGGCGAACTCCCGTGGTCTTCCAACATGGCGGCAAGATCAATTCCAACTGGTGGGGTCTCCAGATCAGACACGTTGCTGGCAAGGGACACCCTGTCATCGCAATTGATACAAGAGCTCATGGTCGATCAAACGATGACCCTGAGGTGCCCCTCTCATATGACCTCTTCGCCAACGATACGGTGGCTCTACTTGAACATCTCAACGTGTCCAGGGCTTCGATTGTTGGGTGGTCTGATGGCGCCAACACTGCTCTCTCCCTAGCGATGCATCATGGCGAAAAGGTTGATCGCGCATTCATCTTTGGCGCCAATTATCAGCCTGATCAAGCTAATGTTACTGGCATAATGGGATTACCTTTCTTGGAAGATTTGCAAAATAGAATGAAAAGCGAATACGAAGCTTTATCTCCGAATCCAGAAAAGTTTGACGAATTCATGGCGAAAATGGCCACGATGCAAAGCACCTTTCCAGACTGGAACGACAAATCTTTTGCCCAAATCAAGACGCGCTTTCAAGATCCTAGCCATGCACCTATTATATGGATTGGAGATGGGGATTCAGAGGAAGTCGTGCAGCGAAGAGTTGCAGGTGAGATGAGAGATATGATTTGGGGATCAAGCCTCGTTACACTGCCAGGTGTCGGACACTTTGGCCCTCTCCAAGATCCTGATACGTTCAACGCCACCCTTGATCGATGGCTTGCAGATCCGCGCCATTAGCGGGTGCTCCCTAGGTAGTCTCCCAAAAGAAGCCACTACTTTATAAGTCAATAGCGCCGATGATCTCCGAAGGATTACAGTAGGTGTCACTACATGTTCGCAGCGTTAAAGTATATTACAAGTACACGTGTGTGTATATATCACAATATGTTACTATATTCGAATCGCAATGAGCTTATATTTAAACTGTTTTACACATTTATGCAGTGATGAATGCCATAGATAACTAGCTTTGGAGAGTGACGATAATTTACCCTGTTAACACATCACTGTACCTCATCCCTTACTTCAATACCCTGGATATTTGCCCCTTGTCACCAAGTACCTCGGCACTTGACCATCTTACACTTATAGCCCAGATGCCATATGGCAGCTTATTGACAAGAAGATGCTAAGCTAGTGCTGCAGAGTCAACAGACCTGGTCGGTAAGGTAAGAGATCGTAGCTGCCACCGGAATTGGTCGCTCGTCCCTGGTATAGGAACTGCAAGTTGCAAGGATCGATTGTCATTGTCTGATCGGGATTGGTACGAATTAGATCGCCATGGCTGATGTCGTTGGTCCAAGTAGCGCCGCTGTTTGCCTTGCCGGCAAAGGGTTTACTTTCACTTGTAGTTTGTGCAGTCCATGTGCCGCCTAGACTAGTGGCTGTAAAGGACCGGAAATAGCGCCCATTTGCTCCTATTGCCTCGACAATCATCAAATACTGATTTTGGCCCTGGACGGAATAAACCTGAACAGCCTCAAACAGGTTGTTAGTTGAGTCGCTCATGATGACTGTCGACGATGAACCAAAGTTTCCTGGAAAATTCCCAATTGGCATGCTAGCCCTGTAGATCTTGCCGTTGTCACCTGCAAAAAACAGATACATGTTGGTACCATCACCGATGACTGTCTGGTCGATAGCGCTGGCCCCGGATATGGTGCCAGAGAAAAGTGGCTGTGGTGAAGACCATCCACTCACGCTTGAGGGATTGCTTGACGTCAAATAGGAAAACGTAGTCGGTCCCCATTGATAGGCAAGTACCCAAATATTCTTTGGGGCAAAGTAGAAGACAGTAGGGGCCACAGTGCCGGGTGTCATTTTGTTCTGGCTTGCTGATGCCATATTAGACCAGTCGCCGAAGAGACCAAAGTTCATGGAACCCCAAGTTGATCCAGTATCATGAAATGATCCAAAGACAAGATGCTGGCCGTTGTAGATAACATGGGAGAAGTCTTTTAGTGAGGCCCATCCTGATTTTGGACTGGCCAAGGCACCGGTGGAATTCCAGCGGTATGTAGATGGAAGCGCGCATGCAGCGACTCGTGCAGCAACAGCAGTCGCTGAGGCGAGTAACAAGATTCCAACTTCTAAGAGTCTCATTATGATTTTTGATCTGATTTTCAGGAAAGGAAAATATTTCTGAATGAAGAGTTCGGAGTCGTCTAGGATAACAGAAAACCACAGGTCTTTTATAAGTTTATAAGCCTGTATATATCGTGTAGTCCCGACAAGCTTTGCTAAGCTGGAGGTATTTCGTCACAAGTCTCGGTCAGATCGAATCAACCCACTCTTCATGAATCGGCAGATGTCAATATCTATGCTACATCATGCTTATAGAAAAGCGCCCCAATCGCCTTTTTGCCTCGCACACCATGCCGCGTTGCATTGCGAGATTGCGGGGGGCCGTAGTCTTGGCAGATATTCCAGCAACCGTAATTCTATACACATACTAAGGCTAAATTGCTTGTGTTCGAAGGTAGCAGAGCTTGCCTCTAGAATAACTCAGAATTCGATCTTCAAGGACCGTTTGATATCAGAGGACTTTAACCGGCCGCCGCCCGGCTATATGTGGCTATAGAGCCGGCTGTGTCTTATTATCTATAGGGTTATTGCAATGGCCTGTCGTAGGGCGGCCATTCCGGCGTAACGGCTGCCACCTGAGTGTTGCGTTCCGAAGGCATCGTGATATTTTCCATCCATGGGTATTTACTATACAAATTCTTGATTCAGTGGTGGATATTGCAGCATTTTTTAACTTGGCGATGAATCGAATTCTATAATTGTCTGACAATGTAAAACGGCAATAGTAATTTGCTTTATATATACATTGATCGACAGTACTAACGTTGAAATAAGTAGAAATTGGCATTCGGGTATATTGGCAAGTGTTCTTTGTTTTTACAGTCGTCGAGGTCTGCGATTGGTGCGGTAGTAGCGAGCATTCTACTTACGGAATACATTTTCCACCACAACCCCTACGGAAGTTTCAATGCCACTCGCTCTCTTCCGAATGCAACATACCTTACCTAACTTAGCCATTTTGTCTATCATGTACTCCGTATCATCCATACCATTTCAAGCATTGGCTATGTAAGCTGGTATAAGTGAAAAATGGGATCATAAAATGAATATTTACACACAAACCTCCAACAGTAGCACGTTTGTGTGGAGCGTCTGTAGCTATTACGTACATATCGCTAGTCTTTAATGAACTTGAACCTTCGGGCTCTCTGGTTATTTAATACCCGCTTGCTATGTAAGGTGAGAAAAGTCTGGGGCAGTATGTGTGATTAAGCCTTGCGTGCTTGCGAGTTATGGCATGCCGTGGCACTAACCCGCCGGTTTAGGACATCTCTTATGGACATGTTAAATCGTGTAACTACATCGTTAAATGTTGTCGCACTCTAAACCTATTTAGTATATGAAGGCTCTGGGATTTCTGACGGTGAAATGAAACTACCGATTGCATGCTATCACCATTTTGCAACTACAAATCTCTCATTGTATCACCGCGCAATAGTATATCGGATATATCAAGATTCATAACTTCATAAGCTATTTGCCAATGTAGTTGGAGCTGGAAGATTTATTTCCTTGGTTGTCCAAGCTATAAGTTAGCAAAATATTGTCGAACAATAGCTGGGGAAACATAATGGCCATGGATAATCCAATTGGTAGGCTTACTACATAGGTCTAAACGGTAACGACAGCTTATGGATAATTATTCCGGAAGTCAGCTGTTAACCACGTTCAAAGAAAGCAGAGACATGACGCAATTTGTATTCGCAACGTGTATTCCCAACGTATATTTCCTCGATATACCTCACTTTCGCTCTTTTTCTCTGGCTGCGACGTTTATGCCATTAGTCGCCACTAGACATCACGTTTTCATAGTAACAAGACGGAAGCTCAACAGATCTTTCGGTACTAGATTCCCGCTCTAGGTTGTGGGGCCGGATGGCAGCAAAATTTTATACTCAGATGAGGAGAAATGGAGTATCATCCCCATACCACCCCGGAAGATTGATTACATACAGGAGCTTCAGGTCGTCACGTAGCGCTCGTGTCTACATACAAGGGTAGTTGCGAGATGTATCACTGATTGTCCCAAAAAATCACACCCCCACCTAGACGTTCAAATGCTTTCAAAATTAGAACGTAACGAGCCCGTCCGGCAAATACGGCATTGTTTTCGCTACTACACATGTATATATAATTCCCGCATGCGTTTCTTTACTGCGATGCTTGCATGATTCGGTGACCATAATGAGTCTCAGCTCAGAGACTAATAGCAAGCTAAGTACTCCATCTTGGCCGCTACAGGGAGTCAACACGTAAAGAGGCCGGGGATGTCTACCAACCACTCAACACACACTTCTTAAACTAGCTCCTGATGTGTGAGTATAAGTGTAGAGGCTATGAGATATACAGCGTTATATTATAAGGACTCGTAGGAGTTTTCGTGGCTCTCCTCTGACCAATTTATGGCAAATAGCCCGCCTGACCCTTTGCCGCCCATGGCGATCTCGATTATAAGCAGGGATTTTATTTTAACTAAGCCCTACATACTAATTAGCGCCATTTGGCTCCGATGCAATGAAACGGGCAATAGGAAACACGTGGGCACCGTTGAACATCCAAACTCGGTGACGAAAGCAGACGAAATGGACATCATCAGTATGGCAACCTGCCTCAATGGGAAGACATACTCCCATGTAAACCCCGCAGCTTCACAGAGGTAATTTTATAAGCTGTGCTGAGTATAATTCTAGGAGCTGTGCACAGCAAGTATATAAAGTTGAATACATTGCCTTGTAAGTTGAGAGTGTATGTGATAGGAGTGTCACTTTCGATTCATTTGCAATATCTGGCGCGTTATCAAGTTGAGGAATTCATTCTTACGAGACCATCCACCGTCTGTGAAAAATGAAGAACACACTCATGAAGGCCGCCGTTGCGGCTATCATTTTGCCTGCTGCAATGGCAGCGGATGGCCCCATGGTCCCTGACTACGAAGTGCACCTTTTGATGGACCCTACTGTGGTTCTGGGATCCGACTTCAAGCTTACGCCCACGGTGCTTTCTACTTTTGCTATGCCAACAACTGTTACCAAGATCAACGTGCAATACCTTGACACGGTTGCACAAGATCTTCACGTTAATGGGTGGAGTTGCCGTGTCCGTAACATCGAGAACGACAGCGGCTTCGACCTCACGTACAAGTGGCGTCTTCCAGTTAACAACGGAGATATCAATGGTGCTTTGAACACAGCTTTCAGTGATGGCTGGAACTCTGGACAAGGCAACTACGACGCACAAATTGACTGGCTCTATGCTTCACAAACCCTTTCTATTCAACGGGACTATACGGCGTCATCAAAAGGATACAGCGGTACAGATGACCCTAACGAGAAAGATTCACGGAGTATGCTCGAATCCAACGCACCAGGCATGTTCGACGACTGGGTATCCGACGGTTGGGGTACAAACATGCTGAAGAACGCTGTCATTTACGGACCGGTTCTTACTAAGCGCTCTACCGGAACGTGGAACGGGGTTGAGCTCGACATCGAAGTTTGGCCAATCGAGAATTCCAGTGGCACTGGAATTGAATACCTCGTTGAGGCATCTTTCAAAACTTCGGATGAAGACTCTGCTTCATCTGGACGCGATCAATTGATAACTCTCTTGCAGAACGAGGGTTGGTTTTTGGCAGAGAGTGTGTCTAAGGAAGATCTCGTCATGGAGAACTACCACCCAACTTCATAAGATCATTACTATGTATAAAATTCTGCGAGATAGAGTTAGTATTATAATGAGATCTTGATGATAGCTATATTGATAATGAAGCGATCGGCCGATCATATCCATCGGGCTGATGTTTTCGAGTTCATGTTTTTGAGGTGACGAATAGAAGTTGTCAAGGGTTAGTTTATGTTTTCTGCAGATGATGTCCGAAGATGTTGTTCTCTGAGAGACATTTCAAAGGACCTATGTATACACAACAGAGAACTGTACTTTTGGGAAACCAAGTGTAGTAATATGGCCTTGGCGAAAGGAAGTTTTATTGTAAACATGACAATCAAGGGTAAAGCAGGTGTAAGATTACAAGGTTAGAGCGGTCGTGAAATATTCCAAGTTGATTGGGGTCGAGTGAAAGGATTTACTGTCATGAGATTGGTTCTTCAGGGGTGACCATTGCATTCGTTTATATACAGCTTCAACCTTACTGTCCTTGGGGGACGAAGGTATAATAATCCAGAAAATGTCATTAGGCTCAAGGGTATATACATGTATATACAACCAGAATTGAAAACACATGAATTGCATTTTATTTGACTTCTTACTCTATGGGTTTTGTCTGCCAATAAGAACAGCTAACTGGTCCTTCAGCAGCCTCCATATACTCATACTAAGATTGATCTCTCTCCTAGCAGTATTGACATGCCGTTGGCGGGCAGTAATTATGGTTACAACTGAAACTACACAGGCCCAGATAACCATCGCCTTCTCCCGGCAGAGGGCAGCCGTTGCGCCCATTGCTTGCGGGTGGCGAGATGGGAGCACCAAAGGCGGTGCACTTGCACGGTCCTGGTGGGCAGTAACCGTAGCTACAGAANGGNNNGTTAAGAAAGCAAGTAAGGGGTATGGGGGTAACNNNCTTGCAGCTGAATTGGCACAGGCCGATGTAGTTGCCAGACTCGCCGTCGGCAACGGTGCCGGCAACGCATACCTGACCCGATGGCGGCGTGCTGCTGGCCGGAGGGGAGGGGAGNNAAGAGGTGCGAGAAACTGGAGGGGAAGAGACAGGGGGAGAAGAGACACGAGTTGAAGAAACAGGAGGCGTCGAGGATGCGCGGGTGGTGGAGGAAGCTGGAAGCGAGGACACAGGGCCGGAAGTGACAGGAGGGTTGGTTCCCAGAGATGGCTTGGCTTGACAAGTCGTCACATGCAGCCCAATGGTCAAAGAGAATAGACCGTCAGCCTGAAGAGGATCGTCAAAGCCGGCAGGAATGGTGCCAACATATGGGTTGAAGTTGTAGATACCGCAAGAGCAAACGTTGGTGATATCCATCAATGATGTTCCGCTAAAGACGGTCTGACCGTTGCGAGTGAGAGCAAACTTTTGTTGGCCGATGCTGGCTGGGATTTGGAAGAGGTTGGCTCCGGCGTTAGCCTGGAACGTTTGAGTGGTGCCGCCAGAGGTGACCGTAACAGAGCCAGCAGTCTTGAGAAGTGCGGCAACATAAACGGCATCATCCATAGTTTGCCAACCATCGGGGCGTCCCTCAAAGTAATTACCGCTTCCATTATTAGCCGGGCGGTTAGAGGTTGTGTCGGTGGCGTCGCAGTCCAATGCCTTCAAGTTGCGGCGGTACCAGTAAACAAGCTGCTCGTTTTGAACATACTTGGAGATATCGGTATCCCTGTTCTTATATGCGGCAATAAACGGCTTGGAAAGATCCAGGAATCCATCATGGGGCATATCATTGACCCATTTAGAGTTGCCATCATCGAAATGCTTAGACTTTAGTGGACCGACGTAGTGAGACTCGCCGTAGTCATTCCAGGTAACGATCTCAACCATGGGGAAGCCCTGCTGCAAGACCTGTTGCCACCGGTTATAGATCAGAGGACCACCTGGGAAGACCCAGTTCTTGGAATATGAAACTTCGGGGCCGAAATGGGTGAAAAACCAAGGTGAAACAGGCGCTAGGTAAGGCTTGCCACCCAACCAATTCTTGTAGGCGTTGTCACCGTCTGCCACCGTGACAGTTTGGCCCGGCTTGGGTGCCTTGTTGTTTCCATCATTATCCCATGCNNNTAAAGACATCAGTATTACTTTCCTGCTCTCGTCTCTAGAGTTGCGACTTACCATCCAGTTAAGGGCACCATCAATGTTAGAGGGGGAAGATTGACCAGGGTGGAAGTTGGGCACAAAGTAAACGTTGGAGCCTGCAGCAGAGCGCAACGCATTTACATCCAGACCGTCACCAGCGAAGGAAGAGGCGAATGGCCGGTTGTCAACATACAGCTGGGCGGGACGGTTGGCATACTGCGCAATCTTCTGGCCAACACCAACTGCATTGCCGGGGCTCCACCAGTTGAAATCGAATGAAATGAAGACTTTCATGCCATTACGATCGGCAGAGTCATAGGCATAGCCGAGCTGCTGGTCGGTATAGCCGTCAACGCCGATGTTCAGGGCGAAGGCGTCAATGCCAGCGGCTTTGGCACGTTGCATATCGTCATCATAATCTGCCGAGCTGCCACGGTCACCAACGATACCAATCTGNNNTGACGTTACTACATTAGTCCTGATCCTTATAATTCCTAGGTAAAAACTAACCATGAAGTGACAGAATACGAGACGGTCAGCAGAGGAAGCGCGCTCCTCGAGAGAACGGATAGCAACATTGGCGGGAGCGGCACTGCCGAGAGAAGACAGAGCTGCGGCAGCAAGGGCGCCGAGCCCGAGGCGACGGAAAACGCCCAACATTGACAGTGTTACAGATGAATTCTTCTTGATAGAATGGATCTGTGGTCCTTTCAGACCGGTTGGTTTGGAGTCCTTGGCATAACATAGTCCTCAACCAGTGCCTTTATATATTCCTGTCTCCTGACTTCGCATGAAACTCTCTTAGAGACTTAACCCCGAGAAATAGGTACCAGGCGCGCGCGGAGGCCGGCAGATGCAAACGACAGATGGAAACATGTCAAGATCGGTCCGAAGAGGCATTGCACATAGTTACCGAGGATGCCATCTCACTGTCACCTAAGCGACCCGTGTGGTCACAACGAGAGTGACTATTTCGTTGCGCCAACGGCAAATAGGTTACTCGTAAGAAGCATCCTTTGCGTGGTTGGTACGGAGTTGAAGCACAAACCAATTGGTGGATGGACGGCGCTTTGCACTGGAATTGGCTAGCCCTGGTATGATTATGATCATGAGTTTGAATAATGTATACGAATAAGTAATTAAGCTTCTTTATTGCCATAAGCTTCTTCTATACCTGTAGGGATCGTGCAGCTAAAATGGACCACTGTTGGGTAAAACGCCGAGCATTAAACCGAGCGCCATGGGGTGCATGCGATGATCCGTTGAGCAGCCAAATGCAGCTGCAGATGTCAGCTCGCGTTCACGCAGTACCATGAACAAAATGCCGATTCATGTACCATCGGCGTTTGGCGAGAAAACCATACGTATGTGATGGCGTTAAGTACAGCTGCTAGAGACAACGATGCATGCTAAATGTCTGTTGGTTTACCCATATGAGAAGGATGCTGCTGAGAAAAAAGGAGCGTCCTGTTTTGCAATAACACACTCTCTCTTAAGTAGTGAACTAAATACTACATCGCGCGGATACCCTCGTCGGTTATGCGTCCGGATCTACACCAAAGGTCTGGAGACAAAAGCTGGGGAAGCGGGCGTACGGAGACGGAAATCAGCTGAGCCGATCCCCCGCAATGTCCAGCTCACGGATATCCTGATGTCGTGGGCCCTGGATCAGGAACATACAGCTCGAAATCGGGCCATCAGGCGAGTATTAACACGTCTGCCGTGGCCTTCCTTTCTGAGTCAAGAGCGTCCGGTATAGCTACCGTAAGCTATCTGCATTGGGTGAGCTAATGTGGATCTGAACTGTCAATAGCCCTTGTTGAGGTAGTACTTTATTTGTCTCTAGATATGCGAGTGCCAGTACACATATAGGACTTCCATCGGTAACTTCTACTGGCAACCAAGGCTGTGGGTGTCCTGCACCCCGCTTCACCTCCCCTCCATCACGAGCAGCCCCAGATGTGATGTTGTGAAGAGTAAAGCCGAAGCGAAACCCATCGCATATTTGATCAAGTTTCAGCTCGGCAACAGTATTGTTTCCGACCAAGTTGTATTGAATATGTGTTTGCTATGTGGAAAAGTCGCAGACTAGGCTGATTCAATAACAACATGTTGATATAATCATCTGAGAATGTTAAACTATCATCTCGTCTTACCCACCATAAGCTCAAATGGGAAATAGCTTGCGAGTCAACCGACTATCAGCTGCTTCGGAGATTTTTTTCTCTTTTCTTTTCCTTTTTCAATGTTGCTGCCAACTGTGCTGCCTAGATCACCTTCTGTAGTCGATGATGAGTAAACCCTGCAGTGTAGAGCGCGTTGGCCGGAGTTCCGCATCGGTGGACTTAAAACCCGTAGGATTCGTTTCAAGCTCCAAACCACCAATATTTGCGATGCTACGCTGAGCCAGGTTCCCCATGCAGCTGCATCACAATGAATTCTGCCTAAATGCTTTGGTAGACGAAACATTTCCGTGAGAGTATTTTCCGACGGCACGTAACCCCTTGCACTGCAACGTGATGACCATATATCGCGGCAGGCTTCCGCATCTACATAGTGATGCCCGAGTCATCACATGCTACGGTGTAAGTGTCAATGCAGATGCGGGGCATAACCATAGCTTGAAAAGGCTGAGACCATATTCCAAGCTTCACTGCGGAGCAATTGATGCACAGTTTTCTTGCCTGCATCCCTTAGTTCGCCCCTTTGTTGTTGATATTAATCTAGATACATCTAAGGTACTCCATCGTGATGTAAATTGCATGTAATTGGCCGTCGCTTGTTTCTTGAAGTTTCGAAGAGTGTGCCTTGAAGGCCCGAAAGGATAATACTTGACGTTTGAGTATTGAACAAAAACAGTCTAAATAGGCAATATGAGAAGATTCAATATGCTAATGAGAATTGTTATCGAAGGGTTTCGTAAAGTATCGCAGCCACGACTGGAGTTATTATTCTCCGCTTACATTTGGTTCGTATTTGGTTCTCTGAATATGCGTTTAGGTATCATCGACGAAAGCTCGGAAGTGACAGTTGCCCTTGCTGCCGTAGGGCTTCACCGCATTTGCTCACCATATCAGTCAGCAAATCCCGAAGATAGTCATCATATAACGCCGAGGCTCTTCCAAAGTAAAGTGCACCTTCCCTTTTTAAAGTTATAGTGCCCTCATCCGCCATTCCATCACGTTCCAGCCCTAATCTGTTGACGTTATCATCCGGCACAATGAATCCAATGTGGACTTTGGCCTCCTGGGCCATGTTATTAGCCTATATTGAGCTGAAATATTTCTCTAGAAATAGTTCGTAAAAAGAAGGCAGCCTTCCTTCAGACATTCTCAAGTTCTTCATCAATTATTGCACAAGCTATCATAGATAGCATTTAAGATAGCCATACGAGGTGCCACGAGGGGCTATATGATCAATCTTGATGAACGTTGTCCGGTTTGAGCCAAGTAATCTCTAAATAGTATATTCATGTGAGATTTCATATGCCATATTGATACTTTGGTCCTCGTTGGACATGAACTGGAGCGGATATGTCAGTGTTGACCAAATCGAGACTTTAACCCTACCCAGGAATGCCTGCTAGTCCCATGAAACCTTCTTATAGCCTTCTGGAACCTTTTGTTTCAAGGGTCTTTGTGTAGAATGTCTCTACGTGTATTCTGTCAAGGTCATATCGGAGATCAGCTCGTTAGCTGAGTTATCACATAGTAATTAGCTCTGCTGTATTGTCTCATACCTAGCATAAGCCGAGCATTCACTACCAATGCCACAATAATTTATGGCACTAATCCCATAGACGATATATAAATCCATCAAGCCTATCGAAAAGGCGGGTAGTGGAATTGTTGTTACCTCCCATATTTTTTTTCATACCAATGAACATTACCACAAAGCTTATCAGAAGTGGATCGGATCAATATGGAAATACCACGAAAATGAGTTAAAAGTAATTACCTGCATTTGCTCTACAGACATAAATATGCGATATACCACATACCATCAGATATACCCCAGAATGATGAGTGATGCCCCAAGACACGATATCATCACATTTCTCATCAATTAACGAACTTAAAAGTAGTCTTAATCACACAGGCACCATCGTAGTTCGGTGCTTGCATGTTATGACTGGGCACTGATATTTATATATCACAGTCATTCTAGACCAATATGTGAGAAACGAAAATGGCTACATACAATCGGAAAAAGGAGAAAAGATGAAACAAAACAAGAACCCGACTCTACACTCATCCAGTCTGTCAATTGAAGGAACCCTCGATATTTCACTAACTGATCATCTTCTCATTGTGCTGTACGGACGGTTACTGTAATGCTTCATCTTTTAGCACCCAGCTAGTTAATCAATTGATGACAGATTCATAACGGCTGCGTGGAACTGGATTGGGAAATGTGATTAATATTTGTCAAATATAAAATTCCACAGGCTGAGGATAGAGACTTAGTACTTCCTTTGGGTCAGAGATGGTGTATTGTATAATTTGGGAAATGACAGTTTCTACTAGTGGTGGTTAGATAGGACAGCTACGAGCGGCTAAGAAGTCTCGAGATTACAATTCCATTTTATTTGGTCAATATCGTGGTATCCACATAAGGTCCCTATAAAATGTTCATCCATAGAAGATGGCTGTATCCGAAAGCCTCAAAAGTGCATTTCCTCTGGTATCCTCTTCTATTTCTCTCTTAGAAATAGTGCCCTTTGATGTACCGCCCTAATGACTTCTCTTGCCCGAAGTTTTGATGAATTGGCAACCATGATAGGTGTAGCCTATAACTACAGCCTACTGCATAAACTTTAAGAGTTAACTTCTTCTTCTACTATGTGGTTGGTGTCTTTTCGGCTCAGGGCGCAAGTCTGGTTCCACTTCCTCATGGTTGACTCACCTCCTGACCTACAACCCTATTAGAGTGACGTATTTACCTCGAGACAACTTATATACTAATGAAAGACAAGGGCCTTATGAATGAGGAAGAAACCCTGCTCCATATATGGAGTTATGCTTAAATAAACTTCAATCCCTAATGCTAGTGAGGTCGCTTAGCGCATCACTAACATGGACAGGCGGGGGCCTCCAACGATACGCTAACTGTCCCTGTCAATATAAAACTTCCCGCGTCAACACATTTGCTCTGTATTCGGACGATAAGATGATGTATACATATGATCACACGCAGGTACCTGTTTTGGGTATTCTTTTGATGTTTTATTGCCAGCTGAGCTACATTGAATCCACTGTTGTAGACGTATTCGCAACTAATACTCGTTCAACGATAGATGGTACGTAAGTGGTCTTCGTGATGGTCACCTTGCCAAGACAGAATACCACCTAAATCGTATGCTTGGCTCTATAATTCGCATCAGTAGACTTGAAAGACAATCCGAGTCATAGTAGAAGCCGAGGCACAATGCACTTCGGATTGCGGGGTACGTAGCATAGCGATGGCTCCAACATCTAATGCCACAGCATTATAGACTAAAAAGTCGTTTAAAAAACATGGGGTATTTGTTACTCTCCCCCATTTGGGCAACAGTAGACTTGGCATACAGACTACAATAGTCTACAGCCTATTACAAGCCCTGTCCAGAGGTCATCGGAAATCTGAAGGCGGGAACTATACCTCTTTTGATTGAGTGTTGCGAACTGAGAGAGTCTAAGAGAAATAGCCTTTTCTGGGAGATATTCCCAAGCCAAGCATTGGCAAATCCACAACTAGCCAAATTTAAGCTGCAGTCTTTCTGGGGACCCGAAGAAAGCCGTTTAGCAAGATGCTTAGTGCAGGTAGAACACGATGTAGCGAGAGTAGTCTCGTATAAATACCCCGTTGAATGCCCATAGCTCTCCTGATTGACAACTAGGTTCAAGCTTAGAGCTCAAGGCAAGATTTACAGATTACATATCAAGATATATCTCACTAATAACGGCAATGAAGTTCTTTCATCTTTTACCATATCTAGCTCTAGCATCTGCTGTTCCTATACAACATGCTACAGAGGGTGTTGCGTCTCTCGCCGAGCGCCAGCTGAGCATAACACGAAATGAACTTGAATCAGGGAGCTCATCTGCCTGCCCCAGAGTCATCTTTATTTTTGCTCGTGCCTCTACAGAAATCGGTAATATGGTGAGTGTTGCACATATGATGTTCACATACATGTCTTTCNNNATTCTAACAGAGATCCCANNNGGAGCATCCGCTGGTCCAGCCGTCGCAAATGCTCTCGAGAGCCATTATGGTGCCTCTCAAGTCTGGGTTCAGGGCGTTGGTGGCCCGTACACCGCTGACTTGGCTTCGAACTTTCTCCCTGGAGGGACCAGCCAGGCCGCCATCAACGAGGCAAAGCGTCTCTTTACCGAGGCAAACCAAAAATGCCCCAACTCAGCAATCGTTGCAGGTGGCTACAGGNNNCTATCTTGCTTANNNCATCCACATATATCTTGCATTCTAACGCATGATGCAAGTCAAGGTACTGCGGTCATGTCTGGTTCTATTTCCGGTCTGAGTTCTACCGTTCGAGATCAGATCAAAGGTGTTGTGCTCTTTGGGTACACTCAAAACTTCCAAAATGATGGCGGCATCCCGAACTTCCCCAGTCCTAAGCTTGAAGTCTTCTGCGCAGCAACTGATGCAGTATGTTACGGTACCTTGTTTATTCTCCCTGCACACTTCCTCTATATAGATGAAGCATCCGATGAGGCTCCCAATTTTCTTATTAGCCGCATCAGTTAGGCAAAGAAATATAGTCTCTATAACTGCCCCAATTGTTCGGCTGTTCGGCAATATGAGACTACGATAAGAAGATGGGCTCAACTTGACTGACATGGCATATCAATTTGTGTAGTCATACCACAATAGGGCGATACTGAAGTAATTTGACTACCAACCATGGAATGTAATGACCATCCAAGTGATCATTATGTGGCATTTTGCAGTATAACGTTTCATGTGAACCATTCATGTCATTTAACTGTTGTGGAGAACACGACTATCGAAGGGAAAGTGTTTACAAATAGGCGATATGTCTCTTTTAACAAGTATGTGCTTGGTAGTAAGAGCGGGCTAGGTTACAACATATTCGGAATGAACATATTCTCATATAGCTCCAACAGCACTTATATATAAAACGATCATCCTGATACTTAGTGCGAATGATTTACCTAGTATATAATGTCGAAGGGAGGCAGAAGATGATACAGTATTATTGACTAATGTGAAATTACGGTCTTGCACATCTTTGCCATGGGCGAAGGAGAGGACTTCTGAATGTGACACATATAAGGTTTGCATTGCAACAACAATTCATTACCTCTCCGGATTGGACAAAATTTACCGGTAAAAATTATGGATCAGGTGCGATTTGCATACCGGATTCTATATCCATATCGGTGGCGTTTTGGTGGCTTTGAATTGCCAAGATACCGCGAGACAACGGCGCCGGGAACCAACTCTGCAAACTAATACCATCGGAATACCCACACAACGAGGAGTCGAACATAATGAGACAATATATATACTGCGACGTCAAGAAAAATAATACGTAGGTACGCTGGTTGCGAAACTCCCGGAATAGACACGATTGTTGGTGATTGTATGAAGCTTGGTGAGGAAGCAGGAAGACCCAGCATGCGCGCCAGAGAATGGCAGAATTTGCAGATGACTCCGGCGGGGTATGGGTAGATTTGTAGTTGACATGTTTACGTGTCAAAACAGCAGAAGGCTTCCCAGACTTATCCCAAAAGAGCCGCAACCCATAAAGTTCCGACCACAAAGGGTTGACAACTTGGAATCGCCTGCTCAGCTAGGTAACATCACGTGTGTGTAAGAGCCTAGACCTGGGTTCATGTCTGTTTCGGGTGGATCGTTGTCATGCGAGAAGCTGAACTTTTTCCCCGGATATCCATGCATGCAGCTTCCCCACACGGTTGCATTTGAAACGATAACCTCGGAATAATATAGAGCCTGGTGAAGCAAGATTCTTTACTTGTGTTACAGCTGAAAATTAAATATTGACGATTGCCAATACAATTGCATACATACAAACACGTTCTACGTTTCAAACTACTGTGTATGCAAGCTTGGCAAGCTAGAGTTGGTTCCAGCTGCAGCTATTCGCTTAGGGGGAACCAGGAACCAATAGCCCAATTTGCAAGCTCCAAATGGTTCGGACGGTTTTCTAGCCGAGTCGGAATATTCCATATTGATCGGTAGCCTGCTCGCACTAAACAAGATCATTATATTCAACACAAGCTACTGCTCGTACGAGTATTAATGAAGGCGTTCCAAAACTGTTTCTTCTTGCCGATTGCCCGAGTCAGTTGCTCCGCAGCGCGCGCACCTTATCGCATTCCCCGTTACTCGTATTCGATCCGGTCGGGATGTGGTAATTCCTACAGGTGTCATCCCCATTCTACCCTGGGGTAAAGAGAAACTCTTTGTCATAGATTGACTGTTATATTACTACTATTCTCTAGCCTTGCCCACTAGGTCACGATTGATGCTGCCTTGTTCAATACTCCGCATTAGCATTACTCTCGTTTGTTATATAAGTTGGATAGGTGGGAGAAAACCATTCAGCTGGGCCCCCTACCCAGAAGTTAAGTGGGCTGTCCTCACGAGCATGGAAATTTGTCCCACTCATGATAAGCTCGTCATGCAAATAATTTCTCTCTTCTCTGCTCCGAACGCAGAACTACAGACTCCTAGCACTCGCACCATTGGACGCCACCTCCTTCATCGCTAACGAGGGGACTGAGTAGCGCTGATATATTTATGGGGGTCCAGAGCTGATAGGCCCTCTCCCCAGCTGATTGCACTCGTTTTAGCAACCATGAGCCCTCTGCGACCCATTTGTAACGACGGGTTTGTGGGGATATGGAACCACTGCCTGTAGATGATTGAGCAGAATCTTGCTGGGTGAATGTCGATGAAAGGATTGGACACAGGATCGGCGTTGGAACGTTTACATACGTACAGACATTGGACCGTCCAAATTCACGATGAAATTGTAGATTATGCACCACACGTTGCGTCTTCTGCCCTTATCTACGCGAGAACACCAATTAGGACCAAGTCTGGTTAAATTTCCGTTGCAGATTCTTGATGGATGGTATCCTGAAATTACGCCAGGAGGATGAAAAACGATTGCTCGCGAGAACTCGGAACCAGTTACCAATGGTCCGATGAGCAATAACTATTACTGAAACAAGCTTCGCCTGATGCAGGGGAAATGATTTATTTCCGAAGCCGGAAGGTCCTGGGCGAACTTCTAGCTCGTCTAAGCTCGTCTTCCCATCAATCGGCGTCGTTGGAGGGCGTTCAATCAGCCGCACTTCCGCCCCGCTCCAAAACAAGGAGTATCCCCGGGGCTAGTACTTGCAGCCATCAATCGTATTCTAGAATGTCAGTTCGCCCAACGACCGCACAAGCCAATTGTTAGTGAGTCTCGAGCCTCGGTCCCTGTCACTATCAGTCTTATCGGTCTAGTGTGTGATGATGGCGTTGTTCTGTTGCAAAGGTCCCGGCAGGGGGATGCAGAATTGAGGGCCGATCCCGCAATCTTCAGCAACCGGGTTTGGAATTCGATTTTGCCCGCAGCAGTTCGTGGGCCAGTGGACCCTGGAACGATGAAATAATTTTCAGGGGACATTTCGAGTTTTGCTATTGATAGATTTGGAATTGGCAAGATTCTTGGTCCAAGGTCGCCCTAAGTTGAACCTCAGGCAATCTAGCCCTTAGTCCATCAACTTGGAATCGCCCCCTGACTCAGGATTTCTCTGCCAAGCTGCAGGACCTTTGCGCTAACATCGCCCGCTGCGAACGATCTACTGCAAAGACAGGGATCAAATATGGGATGCTACTGAAAAGACGTGATAAGGTGGTTTAGCAAAAGACAAGGGGCCATAATGACGCCAAAAGGGAAATGTCTCGCGCGGCCTTATCCTGCCTTTGAACGCTTGCATCTCCACGTGGCGAGTGCATAATATCTGTATGCCTCTTCGCTACCGCTGATCATTTTCCCTTCTCCCTTGCATCTCTTTTGTAACCTTGTCAGTGCTTTTCCCGGAGTGGTCTTGACCCTACCAAGAGGGGACAAGCAAAACCTCGAAGAAGAAGTCGGGTCCAATGTGCACAGCGCCTATCTCGGAACAAGCAGCACGGACGCAACAAGTATTCCAAGATGGACGCGGAATTCATGGACCAGTTGTGGAGTGAGCGGCACTATGGAACACCGCTCGCCATCATCTTCATGGTGCTGCCAACAGTAGCTGTCGGCCTACGATTGTACGCGAAGATTACCGCTCATCAGCCAATCGAGATCAGCGACTACTTCTCCATTGCAGCATGGCTGAACACGGCAGCTTTCTTCATATCATTACTGGTTGCTGTGTATCTGCCGCCATCGTATCTTGATAATCCGGATGGCATCGATGTGCCCGTGTCCAAGATTACATTCTCTCTAAACTTATTGTGGGCGGCGGCCTGCTATTGCTGCAAATTGTCGATCCTTTGCCTTTATTACCGACTCCTCAGCACGCCATCAAGTACATTCCGTCTAGCAGTCAAGATCATGTTTGTTCTCACAGCTTGCGTCGGCATCGCAAGTGTCCTGGGCTTCCTCTTGGTATTCCGAGATATGTCATGGTGGTGGTCGACAGGCATGAAGACTCATCCGGCCGCCCAGGCGAATCTGATCAGAATGAACGAGGCTATCGACATCCTCTCGCTTCTAACAGATGCCATTCTGTTCATTATGCCGTTGCCTGTCATCAGAAAGTTGAGTCTCAGCAAGAGCAAAAGACGACTTCTTATCGGACTCTTCTCCCTTGGATTCTTGNNNGCCACCACCAGTTTGGATATTGGATGGATAGGAAGGATGATGCGCNNNCACTGTGTTAAACCACTCNNNACCTGCATTGAGGTTATTGTTAGAATCATTACTACATATGGCTTCAATGGTGCTTTGGACGCCATCCAGGTTCAAGTCCTGCTTATGGGTATCGAGCCATCCATGGGTATTACACTCTGCTGTTTGCCCGTTTTCCTGCGATTAGTAAGTCTCAGAGCTAGATACACAAGGCGTNNNTACATTTGCNNNCCGGATATCTTTAAACAGTTCCGAAAGGGTCAACAAAACTCCAGTGGTCGCCAATACGCTTCCGGAGAACGTGGCGGCTTCTACTCTCTCGGTCCAGTGAGTGCCAAGCGATCAACAACACGAGATCCTGACGGAGCGCTGCTAGATTCAACCCTCGGCAAGCCGAAGCCAGTTCTAGTACAAACCGAAATCACTATACATTCTTCACGTAGCGGATATAACGACTCTATTGAATCTCAGGAGGGGTACTGGAAATAGAGCCGTTGTTGGTCCTCAGTTTAATTGCTAGACATGTTGAGCAATCATATGAGCGAATGATGAATTTGTATGTTAATAGTTTAAAAATACCTAATGACTGTTGAATCACGTTTCTACTCTGCTGCTTTATACCGCTTCAACCCAAGGGCTGGGGAGTAGCCTTTTACTGGACCGGTCATCACCGCGTTATTGACCTCTCATACCAGTTATAAACACTGCCTCTATACTGCTTTAAGGTCGGTTTCCTCTCTACAAACAATTCTTCTGTAAATAAAAAAGAACTACACATTTTCTTTCGTTATCAACATTGAAATGCGTCTACAATGAGTCCTCCGCAGAATGTTCGATATGAATCGTTGGAGAAGCTAAGAAACACCCTGCCCTTGAACTAGCCATCTCATTCTCTAATTTTCCAGAATTTCCGCGTATTGGTCAACCACTGAAAGCATACTACCGCCATACTGGTTATCTAAATAACATCAAATCCGGTAATATGTCGCGTGTCGAACGGCTGCTGCCTACTTGCCTGCGCAGTTCATTTAAGGCTAGGCCTGATCACAACATGCCTTGGCTCGCAATTCCACAAATCTATACCCACGGCTTATACCACTTTTGGGCTGCGCGGTATATTTACTTGTCAATGATAGGTATAGATAGTCTTTTTCGCGTGTATAGTCTTCCGCGTATGCGGAACACTGGTGGCGATGATTCATGGCAGTGGAGAAAACTTGGACCGCACCCCTCTTTTCTCTTCAAGGCGGGGCAGCCTCTCGTCGATGAAACGCTACGCCATTTGACCATCAATGGATAGCAGCCTGTGGCCCTGGAAAGGATTGGAGCTTGTTTGCCTTTGACAAAGTCGAAGTTGCCATAAATTCCCGTAACCTTGATGATCAGTGCCCTGATGGCTTGCGCCATACACGGCTTGCCCCTTGACCCTTACGCAGATCCAGCTAGCAGCCCATTTCGCGCCTCACGAAATCGTTCTAAATGCTCTTAAAAAGTTTTCATTGGTGAAGATCGTATCAATTGTGACGTTTTTGTACGCCTTCACCAAATCATGACTCCATGGATCAGGCTCTGATGGAGAAATTTGACTATGCAGGCCCAAATAACTTGCTCGTCCGTCAAGATCTGTGCCGCTTTTGCGTCTGTGGGCAGATGATGGGGCCCAGGAGCATCGCTTGGAGCCTGCTCCAACGCCTCCTCAATCTTGGCGAGTTGTGGTAGTCACGAAACTTGTGCCGGTCCAGATTATCCGTAGGAGTTCGCGTCCCGGACAAGGTGATTTGACTGTTGTGTATGATCGGTTTCAGGTTGTAATATCTTACTCTTGTGAATGCAAGCCCTATGGCCATCTAGGCACCCGACTGGCCAGTGAGCCGACATCCTCTGCAGCTAGGCGAATGGGCGAATGAACGTCATAAAATTGATGCTGCTGGAATCACCAACCATTTTTCCTCAGCCTAGATAGTATATTCTATCCGGATTCTACTTCTAAGCCCATTGTGAACACCAATAATCACGCATAGATGAGCCAATCATACCCTACGGACTGTGCGACACATCCAGTCATACTCAGAACTGTGAAGCACTTGAGATGTCCCATTAATTTTTTGATGTTCTCGTTCCAACAAACTAGAGGCTCTACTAGGTTCTTCTGTCGGATGTGCAACTAAACACCCGCCCGCCAAGCCGTTCCGCTTTCCACCGCCCCATAGTCGAATGATCCCTTGTGAAGCCCCTCTGTTGATACTACCATGCCCGGGGTTGATATTGGGTATCGTTGCAGATAAAGAAGACGGCTCAGAAAACAATCATACACAATGGCAGTTAGAAGATGTCGCGTGACGATAGGGATATCAGTTAGAAATTTTTTTTTTTTTTTTTTTTTTTTTTTTTCCCTCCTCCGCTGTTTCTTCTGCTCTTCTTGTCTCTTCTTTTCTTTTTTTTTTCCCCTGGGGCAATCTGAGGCTGAGTTTTACCCTACGGCTGGACGAATTGGATTTGAGGCCGTCAGAACTTAAAAAAGACTCAACCATTTATCGCCATACGTGGTCCCTGCAAAACAGGATTGTCTCTAAATATGCCGTATACAATTAGGAGTTATATGCACAAGTACCTATGTCATAGGGCATTCAGTTTTAGAACAAGAGCACTATCAAATGAATACGTGTATGAATGTGTTACAATTTTTGACAATAAAAAGTCAAGCGCAGTACATATATAAGTCTGCTGTAGGTTAGCATGCTGATCGATTGTCGGTCCCGCCATAGTGATGCGCACAACAATTCTACATAGCTGTTGCTGCGTCTCATTCTAAACGAGTCACCTCGTTCTAAGGGCGAGTAAATTGACATGCTCAATCTATTTGCACTGCGCGTGTTGTGTATTCATTGACTCATAAGTACCGCCCCCCCCCCCCCCCCCCACTGAATGCAAGACATCGTCCACACCTAGATGAATTCTGCCATAGAATCCCCCTAGAAGATTCACCAGGTAAGCGAGCATGGGTTTAGTATTCTATAATTGGTAGTTGGAGCTTCAAGGCCATGAAAGAAGCCTAAGAAAGCTGATACTAAACTAACTAGTTTTATTATTAGTGACCACTATGTTGTAATTGCATGTCTGGAGATGCTCTATGGCTAGTATGTCAATGCTTGATACAAACGTCCAAGAGCTGTGATGCCATGAACGAAGTGTGGTAGCAAAGTCTAAAAATAAGAATCTCCTCAAAGAGCTAGATGTAGATAAGCTCAAATCCAAGCTAGTTGGATACGAGCTTGGTAGAACTTCATGGTTGGGAGGTATGATTTCCCGCATATAAACAGCTTGCTCCACTATTCGATCCTTGTTTTACTTGTATTGTGAAGACCTCTAATCCATAACCAGACCTACAATTGTACAGAACGTCTGTAAGGCAGACACGTCACAGTGCTGATACTGCACATAAGATGGACCACGACCCCTGATTGTTCACTATTGTGAGACAAATTTATACCTAATTTCGTCGCTGGTGGGCTGTATAGTAATTCTCTAGCCAATAAGATGAAACTGCTTCTTTAAATAGATGTTGCAGAGACTGGGTTCGGAGATCGGAGTATAACAGATGACATGAATTGGTTTTTAGCTCCGAGTTGTATTCCCGGTATTGCTCTGTATGTGGCCTGAAGATAATTGGATTAGTCACAACCCTGGCTTTTGGCATCAAGTAAGGCTCAATGGGAGTAAGCACAAGAAAACTACAATAAGGCTTAATACTCCAAGTTTTGTTTTGTTATATACGAAACCCAAACTCTAGTCAATCGACAATCTTCCTATCTTGATCATCTTCGTCCGAGCTTAGCCGACCACCGCGAACATGTCACACGCACCCGTAGGAAACTCGCCCTTCCTCAAGCGCGTGCTTGTTCCATTCTGGGTTATACGAATTTTAATTATGGTTGTTGAAGTTGCCATATATGCCTTTGGAATTGGAATCATTGCTTCAAATAAAGACAAGATTGACCAGAGGGTCTTCACTGGCTCATTGGCCGTCTTCGCCGTTATGGAGGGCATTCTTGTCGTCTGTTTGCTTCTTGATATAGTCTGTATTATCAAGAGAGCACGCCGGACACTCTCACCCAAATTCTTCTTTGCAACAAACCTCATACAGACAACGATATTCGTCGTACTATTTGTCTTGTCTATTCTTGGCGGACAGACGGTATTGAGCTTGATTCTTAACATTGCTATTGTGNNNGACCGCGATGACCTANNNCTCCCCCTTGTCACGTATNNNATTCATTCTAAAACCCAT
>JARWZN010000005.1:4316991-4400677 GCA_030015385.1 Trichoderma sp. BMH-0061
CTTTCATTCATTGGACTTCTTGTATATGCTTCTATCATCTTTCACCAAGATCGCAAGGGAACTCTACGAGGTAGTTACACACCGGCGGCACAATTTGCCGAATCCACCAAACTGGCGACGTCAACGCATTATGATTCCTCATATACAGGGGCAAAAAGCACTGAAGAAAAGGCTTTCCCTACTTCAGCTGCATACGAACCCGATCGATCACGCATGTACTATGATACTCCGGCACATCATACTCCTGACGATGTACATCAGACAAATCGCCAAGAGGCGCACGAATATGTGTAAATAGCAATTTTCCCATAGTTCTAGTTATTAATAGACATGCCATGTCTACTTCAAAAAGTATTATCCTCCACAAATTTATTGAGGTCCATAGCTCAAGAGTCTATATATCTCTATGTCCACTGCCGGCAATCGCGCGCAGAATACGTCTGTTGCCCCTGACAGTTTGATGAAAGAACAACATACAAAATTTCAGTTGGAAAAAGCCCCTCTAATGAGTTCAGCCGGCTGCGCCATCTTAGTTGTTCCTTAGCTGTTGGTGTAAGTACTTCTCTCTTAGGTGGCATTTTATTCATGATCTTTGGCAATTCCTGCCTTAGCTTTTCGCCCTAGTTCGTTTGATGAGGCCTTAGTGAGCCCAGCTTGCCTTTATTGCCCCCGGCAAGTGTGGTTCGGGATAGAAACAATGTATTCGCTATGGTATTTATATGAAAATACCTTCCCTTTAAATAGACATAATTATTCACGAGGAAAAGGAAGGAATAGAAAAGAAACTGTCGCTGTTTCCACCAGTGTTGTTCTTCCATAGCCACAGTGAGATTAGCTTCTTAGTGTATTTAGTACATAGGTAGGTTGGCTGGAGAGGTGGTAAGCTGTTAGAGCTTCTGTCATCGGCTAACCCAGGGATGAACTTAAACAAGTCACAGTGTTGTTAAGCATTAATATGGCATTGCCTTTCTCAAATTATATACAAATAAAATGCCAAAATGTCATCTATTTCTACCTGGGAACAGATTTGTTCTTAAACTAAAGTTTTCTATCGTGTTCCGTTCCACAATTGGCATCACGCGATCGTCGTATCGATTTCACATGAAATCCTTCAGGTCCACATCTACCAAAGTCTAGGTTCAGAATTGTCGCAGCCAGCGGGGTTGCATAAGCACTACTGCGTGGTGCTCTAGACAATCAATGACGGTTTTTACTGAGCATGATTTGTTGTAAACCTGCCAGCAAGCTGGCAGCGGTGTGACCCAACCTCACAGGGGATACTCGTATATGTATATCGGGCTCCATGCAATTTGACCCCGCTAACTACAAAGTTCATTTTTGCTGATACCTTTGAAACACAGCCTTGCTATCGTATCGGGCATAACGACTCGAAACATATGTCTGCATCTGAGAATCCGAATTCGATAGAAGCAACTAGCTCTTGAAAATAGAATGCCGGTCTTTGAGAGTTCACCCGACTTTACCGTTCGATCGGGAACGTCTCTGGATGAGGTAAAGGATCTTTGGTGGGACCGGATGAGAGATTTAGGATGGGTAAAGCTCAGATCTTGGATTCATTTGCGTGATGAAAGAAACNNNTGGATGATAAATCGAGATGACTTGGATGCTAAAACGCATTTTACAGTTGCGAGAAATGGCGAAGACTGGCTCATTGTAATCCCGAAGGACAAAAAGGAGCCTTCTGGGATGGTGATCGGTTTCCAATACCCCAACCAGACCGGATGGGTTGGTTTCTTCATAATTAACAAGGAGTACCAAGGTAGAGGATGGGGAAGGACTTTATTTAAAGTAATGCTTGATTCGTACAAACAGAATGGCATTCACACCGTCGGCTTGGATGCAGTACAAGAGCAAGTCGCAACGTATGGAAGGCGGGGGTTTGTTGAGGCAACGAGGCTCAAGCTCATGACACGCGTATCGGCAACTGAGTTACCAGTCAATTACGGAGAAAAAAAGCCCAAGGACGGCTATACGGTGACTGATATCAAGGAAGTTGATGAGAGCAGCCTGGCAGCCCTGGACCAGAAGCACACTGGCCTCCAGCGACCGGCACTTTGGACCAAAGACGCTTTATTCTCTCGTCCAGATGCTTTCGGCTTTGCCATCTCAAACAGCTCGAAAGAGTTGCAAGGGGTTATTCTGGTTCGTCGCTGTGAACATGGACATCGAGTTGGGCCTTTGATAGCAGATTCTATCGATCACGCGTCTCTCTTACTTCAGCTCGCTATGACGCATCCAAGCGTGTCATCATCCACTGGAAGTCTAATTGCGGAGGTATTTGGTGCAAATGAAAATGGCATGAGAGTCTTCTCAGAATTAGGCTGGGAGTGGGCAGGGTTGGACTATCATAGGATGTGGCTCAATGGCCGAGTGCCTGTTGAGCAGCAAGAAGGTGGACAGGGGCCCAGAGGGATGTTTGCTGTCTTTGATGCGTCTGAAGGCTGATTCCAGGGATAAGAAAGGCAGACTGTACTCCAAGTGCATGCCAAAGCGTACCTGGCAGGTTGGCTAGAAGGAGGTCTCTAGCATAAAGAGGCGAGAACAAAACCCGCATCTTGTGAATATTTGACGAGTCTATCCTTCGTTTCAACTTCGGTTTACGGTCGAGGCTGCACTAACTGGTCTGGAACCGCGACAATGAAGAGACACTCAACTTGTGCGGTATCGAAGTTAGCCACTGCTTCCCGTATGCAACCCATGCTTTCGCCTGATTTGCTGTACATGTTGATGGAGGGCTCGCCCGGAAGCGCCTGTAATCATGAAGAAAGGCTGGTGCATGCAAAATACGCGGTACTGACTCGAAGATGGTGAGATATGCATCCAGTAGCATGCCGGACCTCCATTGTGGTGATAGCAACTTCCGTACCGCGCAAGGACACGGATCAGAGGTTGTCGTCCAAGCTAAGGCCAAGCTAGGCGGTAGATGCTTTGATACCTTTGATTGACGCTCGAGTTTGGTAGATTTGTCTATTAGAGGCCCGATGGCTCGTCCCTGGCCTGTAGCAGGATCGGCCTCTTGCTACTCTTGAGCTCATATAGAACAAATTGTAGTCTTCCACACTTGATGACCGCTTCTTCTTAGCGATTCGCAAATTGGCTCTGGGCTATAGCACTCGGTATTGACCCATTTAGTTCTGGATCCAGAATCGAATTTGCCGAAGACCTCGACGCAGGGTCGTTGCTTTGGATGGATAACTGCCCCAAAACTGCGACGGGTGCATCGGAAAATGCGCCAATACTCATGTCTGTTATATGATCGCTAACTGAGTTCGTAGCCGGAGATCTAGGAAGCGTGCCGTCAAGCCTCAGGTATGTCGCGATATTATTTCCAACAATGTCGCGCGGATGTGTTGTCGTCGCCGTCGCGGTTTCAAGAGAGAACAGATCTAGATGCCTTGAATTGCTCTCTTTGAAGAGCGAATGTTGCTTGTCGGAATTAACGGGTGAGAGTTGGGCAAGCTCGAGATGCACACTGTTGCTGGCGTGATGATTGTCAATGTATGCGAACGGAGAATTATTGAAGATGCATCTCCCAAAAAGCGTCAGAATTTAGTGCTGATAGTGATCATCTCTACGCTATCTCCGACTCCTGTCGGACTCTATCTAGCATGGAGGCTTAGAGGTAGGGACCCAGCTGGTCGGCTGGCCAACCCCAAATCCGAATTGGGCACATAGAATATACAGCTTTCTTAACAGCTGTGCCATAGCACTTTCAAGAGGCATAACCTTGCAGAGTGCCTATACGCTATCTTTTTTGTAGACTCAAGAATAGGTCATCGTTGTATTATAGCACAAGTGTCGGAACTGTCTGATGTTTCATCATGGCACCGACAATACTATGGACGCTATAAAGCACGGCAAACACGCATGAAGAAGCAACCTCAGGAGTTTACCATTTTTAATGCCCTGCACTATTAAGGGTATCATGTACTATTTTATTACTATTTTCACTCTCGGCTTGGCTACTGTATCTGGATTTCTTTCATCTTCTCCCTTTACCACATAAGCACTTCGAAAGGTCGATGTGGGCACTCCGTGCATATTACAAGGAGCGGCCGTAAGCGGCCGCCGTCTGCCGCGCCATGAGAAGGCAAAACCCAGGTAGCACTATTAGGCCTGCTAGGGATTAAAGCTACTATATCATGATGACAATTAGTTGTGAGGCATCATATAGCTGCTAGTTATTCTGCAATAATTTATCAGCTTTGTAAGTCAGTTTGTAATCTACCCTAATGTAATCAACATAGGACTGGCGAAACAATTGTTGCAAGAGGGCTATAGGGGTATAAAAGTATCATAGGTAGTCCATTACATTTCAAGTATCTCCCATCAACATTCTTGTGACATCTTTTTAGAAGCCAGTTCTCCTCTCAACACAGATACTACAACCTACAAAATGTTTCTCCAACTTCTCGCGTTCATGATAGCCATTAGTGGCTCGGTGCTAGGCGGTCCCATCAATGCACCTGGATTTCCTGCAGCACGAGTACTTGCTCAACTTCCCAAGGAAACTTGGTTGGAGAGCATTGTTGTACGCCGTAATGGTGACATTCTTGCGACAAGCCTCTTCTACTCCTCAGATATTTTCACAGTAACCCGACCATCCTTCCATACAGATAACAAGGCTAAAGTTCTCGCCTCCGTTCCAGAGGTTAATAGCCTCCTCGGCATAACTGAAGTGCCTGCATCATATGGCGAAGAGGCTTTCTTCTTTGTTGGTGGTAATTTCACCAGTCTGACGACTTTCACTACAACAGTTGGTTCGTTCAAAGGCTTCAAACTCACCTTTGATCGATATGGCAAGGCGACTGTTAAAAAAGTCAGCGATCTCGCACCAATTTCGTCATTTCCCAACGGTGTGACTGCTATTCCACAGGCCCCTGGGTCTGTGCTTATCGCCGATTCTTTCGTTGGGGCTATTGGCCGTCTAGATCTCTCAACTGGCCACTACGACCCTAAAGCTTTTGCATTCCAAGAAATGACTGTGCCTGAGGGTGCAGCGTTGCCGATTGGTGTGAGCGCTATGAGGATAAAAGGGTCTTATCTATACTTTGGAAATCCTTCAACTCAGTCCATCTATAAGGTCAAGGTTGATTCCAAAGGATATCTTGTCAANAAAGCTCAGCCCTCCTTGGTTGCAAACATTTCATCCGTGGCACCCGGTCTTGATGATTTCATCTTCGACTCTCACGGCAATATCCTTCTCGCCACAAACAGCCCTGAGAACGCAATCGTTCATGTTGATGTCAAGACTGGGAAAAGCAAGCGTATAATTGGAGGTCCGACCGATCCTTTGATGCCTGATTCAACATGTCTGGCTTTTGGACGAGGTACTTTTGATACCAATACATTCTATGTATCCACAGGAAGGAATATCTCAGATCCGACTACTTCGGCGAGAATTGTCGCAGTTGATGCCAGCTTGTTATATTACTAGAGAGAGCGTCGCTTAGGGAGATCATTTTCATATCACCATACTGTTTCGCCGGGTACAAGTGCCGCAAATTCTGTTCCTTTTTCTAACCAAGAGGTTCTTTCTTTTTTTCACTACTTAGTTAGACATAGACGTATCTTTGTTTCTATCATGTACGTTTGACATGAGCATTACTGAGATTATAGAGTAATATGTATAAGAATAGATAGCTAACTATGTCGTCTGACACTTGATAAGCGGAAAGGTACCATATATATTCGAGCCGTTGAGCTGGCTGCAGCTGGCCCCCAGAATTAATTAAATATTTTGGACTGATACGAGAGCAATTACAATTGACCATATAAACCATTATACGTTGAATTATTAGTCGGTATTGATACTTCGGATTTGGTTTTAGAAATCCGCTGGTAGACCAGTCAGCTCCATCTCGTCTCTGCAAAGACCTAGGTTCATTCCCGCCCCAGCTAATACCGTTGCTATGCTGAGGAATTGAGCCTCAGCTTCTGGGTGTTTGGTAAAAGACTTCAGAAGAGCCAATACCGGATTTCGACCCGACTGGGCGTCAAGGTGCAGACCATGATTGACCAGCTTCTGGATCACACCAAAGCGGGACTCGAAATCCTCAAAAGGCATCTCTCCCTCACATAAATAAGTGATGAGCGCAGGATTGTTGACATCTGCACCGGCAGCAATGAGTTCTCTGATCGCTGCCACTTCTTTCTCACTGTATTGATCCTTTTTGGCATAAGCCCCTTTTACTAAAGGGGTGGGCGTACGAGAGCCGCAAATTAAAGACAATACGGTGAAACTGAGATCACACTCGGTAGTCTTGATATAGTAGCGCCGATTGACATCGGCTCCACCGGAGGCCAGTATCTTGATCAGTTCGAAAGACGTAGGCCTAAGGCGGCCTTGATGGCACGCAACCATCAATGGCGAAGATGTTCCCTCAACAAGACGCTCTTCTGTGTCTTCTGTGCCTTTCTCTAATGGTACCCTAACTCGATATTTTGTTTTTCTTTCGACCTCGACATCTGCACCATTCTCCACAAGCTGCCTAGTGGAGGAGACATCTTCTCGCGCCATGGCATGTAGTAAAGCGGTGAAACCAGATGAGTTACTTCGCGACACATCTGCGCCAAGTTCAATAAGCGCTTTAGTTGCATCTCCTCTCGATAAGAACAACGGAAGCATTTGAGCACCATAGTCGAGCGCACTAGGGTCATTTATATCTGCGCCATGATCGACGAGTAAGCGGATCAAATCCGCCGATCCAGAGACAGATGCGCAATGAATCGCGGCACATACTTCGGGCAAATCAGACTGCATACGAGTCTTTTCAAGACACAGATCTGCTTTGTATGCCAGGTTAATATCAGCTCCTTTATCGAGAAGAAGCTGTGTGATAGCAAGATGACCACAGATGATTGCAGTTCCGAGAGGGGTAAGTCCCGCTGCCGAGTACTGATTTATCGGAATGCCCGCTTTAATGGCTTCCTCCACGCCAGAAAGGTTGTCAATTTCGATCTGGCGGCACAAATTGTCGATCATAGTATGCGCCATGAAGAGGAAATTGATATGGGGTAAAAGAAAGTCGGGGATTAGCTGGCGATCCGCTGACATGCAAATATTGATTGGATGATACCGTCAAATATGCTGCTTGAAAAGAAGACATATATGCCGGCAATGTGAAGTGCATAAGGCTACATATAGGCAATGTAAGCATCAATTCAAAGACAACGTGCGGGGCCGAAGGTAATTACTTCTAAATATGGCGTTAATGGATTGAGAATCGGCAAATGGTTGCCGATGTTAACCTTGATGATGGAAGCTGTACGGTGTTGTTGGTTCGGGTTCTTCACCAGTTGTAGGCGGACAGCTCCACAATGCTCCCTGGATTCTCGTATGCTTTGGCAACCACAAGACGCACAAGTATGGATTTGGGGTTTCTGTTATTCTGAACAGGTAGATGAGAATGATTCCGACGAGCTTCATTAATCACCGCGCCGAGGTACTTGAAATTCTGACCGTTGAAAGTCGGCAGAGCGCAACATCTCACGCTTCAGTTCAATCCTAGATGTGCTTGTTGGGCGATGGATGGCCTTTTGTTCGCCCCACTGTCTGCTGCAAAAAGGACCAAATCCTTCAATGAAGAAGCGCAACTGGACCAACATGCAGGCTGCTTGAACAAAAATAGCTAGTAAGTTACGTGGATATATGCAATGCTACGTAGCAGCCTAATTTTTACTTCATAGTTGCGCAATGGGAAACGTGCCATGGTGTCGGATTGCACTGCGATGAACTAGAGAAGATGAAATCATCTGTGCGATTTTCGGATAGAGCAAATACCGCCAAGGGGAGATATTGGACAATAATTTTAACAAACATGTTGTGCGCTGTGAGTCCAAGCGAACTATATATCTTAGCATCCTATCTCTAAATTTGTTTGACACGTTTCATCTGCCAAGCCTTACTTTGTACCTTTATTGAAACTATCGTAACTTCGAAGGTTATCGTGTTTGCGACATTGTTCACACTTACACATACACCCAAACATACTTTCATCTTTCATTGGCTGCAATTTAAGTAACAAGACCAGTCCAATGATCTGTTTACTTGAACAATAGAAGCCGTTCATGTAGAAACAGTAGCGCAGTATTACCTGTTAAACGCGACTGCTCGGTTATAAATACTTAATCTACATCGAGTGATTGCTAATTCGGAAATGTCAAGACCTCTTCGTAGTCACATGTCTTGTGGAAAAACTGACCCCGCCTCTCACATAAATTTTGATCTCTATGTTAAAAAGCTTTTACTTGCCCAAGCCATTCACTTTGAAGTCTTCATGTAGACAGGTCTCTGGCCATCAGCTATCTCCCTCTCGCCGCACACATTGTCGCATATATAATGGCAGAAACCAAGTCTACTGGCAACGACCCTTTGTCTCTTCCTGCTTTCACAGAAGAGGATTTTCTGGAGCGCGCCACTGCAGTACAAGAACGTCTCCGTCAGGAGAATCCGGATCTGTCTGAGGCCGAACTCGATTTGAAGCTCTCCACAGGATGGTATAAACCAGCATTTGACCTGTCGCAAGTCTTGAATGTACGCATTTCTAACCTGAAATTTCTCCATATTATTTACTCTATCATGNNNATAACAATTGTGGTGATAGAATCCGTCCCCAAGGATATACAAGAGAAACTTGTGGCGGCATGTCAAGAGTTTATAGCAGCCGAGTATTCCCGCGCGGCATTGGAAAAGTTCACATCTGAAGCCCGGACTCTGTTAGCAAGTCACGAGAAGGCGCTCCAGCTTGTTGAAGATACTCTCTTGAAAAACCCCAATATATGGGATCAAATGCATGAACACGTTACAGCTAAGGCNGGGGGTTCAGATTGAGAGACGTAAAAGAAGAAAAGTAGGTATAGAATGTATGTCTTTCTTTTTGCGAATAGCTGATGGCAACTTTTAAATATATTCTGAGACATATACTTATATCTACAATTGTAATCTCTATTTAAGCTTAAACGACTGTAGCATTCCTTTGCAAGGAGGTCCCTTACAAACGGTGATTGTTAACTCTGAAAGGTTATAAATAACAAATGCCACCGTCATATTCTGCTTTGAGGTATAACCTGTGAGAACAGCACTAGGTGTGTTTTTCTGCTTTGGGTTCGGATGGTTACATAAACTCTCGGGGTATGCCAAATGATCTGAGAATGCTGCCTTGATCTTTTCAGGTGTCAGTTGCCCTGCAGCACAGTCTGCTCTCACCCCTTTTCGNGCTTGCAAACATCTGAACCAGCTGCTACCGCCGGGATAACGGTCAAAAATATTGTCCCGACTGAGAAATTCGGGACTCAGGAAGTGATTGCTGTGGATGAGGTACTGGTCGTCGATGTTGCCATAGTATTTATAGATACGGTCAGGCGCGACCTCCATGGCCATTGCAAATCCGTCTGCTGTCGAGACGTGAAGGTTTCCTGAGACATGACGTGGAAAGGCATTGATAGCCACAAGACCTTCAGCGTAGTTACTGTATTCAAGAAAGATACGCCTGGCCACAGAGAGAGGAAGAACAGGTGTTGGGTCTGTGACTTTGTGGTAAACCCCGTCGCGGTCGATATGGGAGACGGGTACATAGTCTTGACTTGAAAGCAACGAGTTTGCTGTAACCGAAAGGCCAGCAGAGTTCATTCCGCTGCGAATGAGTTGTCCAGCTTCGGTAAGGATAAACATCGATGGCCGGTCTTCGGACGGATCAGGATGCACCTCAAGGTAGATTATGAGGTCCTGGTTATAGAGGTGGCTGGACATGTCCCAGTTGTGTACGGCTAGAGCACGACCAGACTCAACTGCCTTCGGGGGAAAGAAGCCGCTTGTGCATTCGTCATGCCCGTCAGAGTCTTGTGGAGTCTCCCCGCCGTTTTGAAGCCGATACATGCATCTACCCAAGTCGTATCGAGCGTTGAGCATGATGACTTCCTCGACCGTCACACCGGCGCCATCTGCAATTCCTTTGATCTCTTCGAGCCCGGTTGGGTAGAACTTTTGAAGNGCTGGGAGGTACACCGTCTGGATGATTTTGGAAGATATAGACCTATTCATGGGGTTACTNNNTGTCTTNNNTCCCAATTCAGTGGCGCGATGNNNGGCNNNCCAATGTGGTAGTTTTCCTGGAAGCTTATAATACTCGATGTTGGCACGAACTTTCTCACTTGCCTGTCTTCCATGCGACAAACCTCTCTCGTACGGTGTGCCCTCAACTACAATGTGCTGGTAGCATGATGGATTAGGGAGTTGCATGTTGGGACTGTCCAAAGAAGGCATGTTCTGAGAGCCCATCGGCGTCGTGCTGTGTATAGTGAAGAATAAGGAATTTGGCCGCCGGATAATGTATTTACTTTGCAGAGAATGCAGAATGTTTTCCCGTGTTCTTAGCAAAGGTTATATATTCAAGAGTCATTCGAATCATCTACTATATCCAGCTAGACTTTACACTGTAATAGTCCCTAGATCATCTTCAACTTATTAGCATCATCCATTATTGTGTTGCCTAGCGGTCGCGCTATTGTCCTAAATAGTGCAAATCGGCGACCGACTTGCTGCTGCTTCTCGCGGAACAGGTCGAATACGGTTCCGCCGGCGCGATCAATAGAGTCCGTCATATGACAAAATCATCGCCCATATTCTCGGCAATCTGATGAAGATTGCTACGACGTCCCGTCCCTCCNTCGGCGGCATGTACCTTTTCGACAAATGTGCATGCGTTCACAAAATGTTTCCCCGCACTGTAGTAGCTCTTCATCTGTTGCAGCGCCCAGTCTCTGTAGATCCAGTCCTTTGCCTCAATTGCAGCCATGATCAGAGGCACCGGCCATATCTTAGTCGGGGGCGCTTCCGTTCTTGGCCGCTTCAGCCTCCGGTAGAGTTGGCTGGTAATGGTTATGATCTTTTCTGCATGGTTGCTCTTTGTGTACAATGATTCATTGGGGTGGTAGACTCTCGATGCGTATATTTCTACTGCATGAAAAAGCGCACTTGTTGTGAGGTAGGTGGAAAACACCTTATTTTCTGCAGCTTTTGCTTCGCTGATGCTTTCAATATTCTGNATAGAAATCGANNNATTAATGTCGTCCCTCCGATTACCATAATGGGTTCGACTTACTCGCTGAATATCGCACAAGGATGCCATGACATGGCACTCGTCTGTTGTGTCGCCGCCATTCCGAGACAATTTTCCTAAAAGCGCTATCAAGCGACATGTTGCAACATACAGGGGCTTATGAGCCTCGTCCCGCCGCCGTTCTTCTTCAGGGTACAGTAGACTGTATTCATTCTGCAGAAAGTCATATGACGCTTCCACGGCTCTCATCAAGCCCGAGTCGTCTCCCATGGACTGAATAATGCGATCGTTACTTTGACCAAATAACGCGGCGCGTGCGTCGAAAGAGAACCATACAGCCATTCTGACGTAGAGGGTATGTGACTGATCATGGCCACTGAGATCCAGTAAAGTGGCTTCTAGGCTGAGCATCCGTCTCAAAGATGCCCGTCTCGAAAGGAGGAGGTCAGTCCAAGCCAGAAAATAGAGAGTCACAGCAACAGCATCCAAGTCATCTTCTCGAGCCAGAAGTTGGAGCCAGGTCTGACTAGCAATTTCCGTTTCGTTTTCTGCCAAGAGATGGATTCCAAGTTGATCTCTGATGCCCACGAGACTTTTGCTGTAATGCTCCATCGCGCTAGTTTCACATCGCAATCTTCCGCTGCAGAAGAGGTGGGCAGCTGTCCACGCGTATAAGGAAGATACTACAAATGAATGGGTCGAATTGAAGCGATTGAAGAAATAGGTGTGATTGTTCCAACCCTGCTCCTTTGAGCTGTATTTTGATGTCAAACTCTGAGTATAGTGCTGTGCTAAAACGTAATCGGAGATAGTTGAGAGTGATTTGGAACCTGGGCTTTGATGGTCTGAGCCAGGCGTGTTCAACTCAGCAAAGAGTTGACTAGCATACAGGCCGCGGGTTTGGTCGGGGGATTCGTTAGCGACTACAGAGTCGGCAGAAGTGTTCCATAACATCGCCGTGTCTGCCGTTGGATCCCACTGCTGGCCCAGATTTGGGTCAAATATCCCGTCAATCCAAGGTATCGTCGTCATGTCAAAGACTGGGAGCGATGGCAGTTCCAGCAGTTCCGGCTCCCTCTCNAGCTGGTGTGTTTCATTCTGTTGGTTCAATGATAGAGGATTTGTCTGCTGGGGCGTCGTTGCATTTGTAGAAGCATTGGCTTTCTTTTTGCGATGTCTTGAGCGGGCTTTTATATCTTCCGTCTCATCCCTAAACTCAAATTCAGCATGAGATGACGAGTTGTAGACGCATTTGACATGCGACTGGCGGCATGATGAGCAACGAGGCTTGAGTGTATCACAATGGAGCTTTCTTCTTGTACAAGTATTGCATGAGCGCATGATGAGTTGCGTTGTAGACTACGAATTAGATGAAGACGATAAATGCCGGGACTGCTGATGATAACAAGTCTATTGGATCTAGTCTTGAGATGGCCGTTCGTGGCGGCATCACGTGATGGATGATTTCGCTTCTCGATAACATTGATGCAATAACGCTAATTCCATCTCTATATAACTGTATAATGGATATTTAATGGCTGAAATCATGCCTCGGAGGTCTGTATTAGAGATCTTTGTGAATGACAAAGGAAACATGCAATAACATGGCTCCAGCTAAGATGTAGAGTTCATTGTATGCATGAACCGGCCATGGCTGTATTACAGCTATGAAACTCAATATTTATCTATACACCTAATATCTTTTATTTTAACCTGAATGTAAACATACTGCAATATCTGGGTGAAGTCTACGGGTGAAATAAAAAAGATATTGTAGTAATAAATTAAAGCTTCAAAGAGAAAGAAAAAGTTGCAATCATGGCAAATTTGAAGCTGAATTTCTTATTTGCTAGCTGAGTTTTCGATTACTAAAGTGAAATAAAGGTCCATTCGAATACAAAGGGATCCTGTGGTTGAGCAGCGCGTCTGCTACGCGAGGAACCCCTTCATCTTGTGCAGATGTAACCTTACCAGACATACCTAAATGAGGGTTGTTGCCAATCCGTCTGATCCGAATCATTATCGGTAACGTTTGAGCCGTTGGTATTTGCTTGAACGCGATCCCGTCTATGGTTCTGATACTTGATATAAATGCTGATTGAAACTGGTTAATAGCTGGGCGAAGCGATCTAAGCATACTGAACTTACACCAGTACAATCTCCAAAAAGATCATGACAGATATGGAGGAATAGAAGCCCCTAAAAGCTGTCTGAAACTTTGGAGCCTGTTTCTCGATGAAGAGTTGAGGCCCAGTGAACTGACCGAGACAGTACCCAAGAAACATCAGAACCTGTAATCGTATTTAGAATGAGGTCTGGTAACTGGCAATTGACATATCTGCTTACACTTGCGGTAGACTTTTTGGTAAATCCTGCAATATTTGACGAAACCATGCTCATGCCCAAGCCAAACGGGACCGTGTTCATGTAAATGACTGGCGCTTGTTAGGTGTAAGTTAGGACTGTCATTCGGATATGGTACTAACGATAAAAGGACGCAAGGAGACCGCTGTGATTGGAACGAGGAAGTTCTGTGAAATGGTCAGAAACGACTTCAAATTGTCGGCGGTTAACGGCAAGGAACACTAACTGGCGATCAGTACCGCACCGATTAATACGATGCTGTTCGTGGCGATCATGACGTAACATCTTGTATTCTTGTAATGGCTACAAAACCAACCCCTAGGAAACATTAGTAGACTGTGCAGACGATATAAGACCAATGTCGAATTTACGCAAAGACTACCGAAACAAGATGGATGGTATTGGACAGCATGCTCATTAGAGTGGCCTGGCGACTAGTGTAACCAAGGGTCTTAGTTAAAATAATCTTAGAAATTATTTATTTATTTATTTTATTATTAACGTCTATTAAGTAAGCTAATTATATAAGTCTTTATTTAGGTATTAGGATAGTAGAAGCTATTAAGTTTAAATTAAGTATTTACTATATTTTAATATAATAAAGGAAAAAAAGGAAATATTAATTTTATTTTATATATTTATTTTTATAAAGGGGGGACTATATAAGTTTATTTTTTTTACTAGTTTTTAAAAGTTTTTATACCCCCTATTATTAAAAAAGTATTAAATATAAGTAGTTTTAAAATATACTTTTTTTTTTTAATATATTAAAAAGGAAGGGAGCTACTATATAATACTTTATAAAGTACCTTTATATTTTTAACTTTTTATATTTATAAATAAGCTTAGTATTATATTTAAATTTTTTATAATATTTTATAAAGTTTTTATATTTAAACTTTTTAATTAATAGCTAATATAAAATTAAGTATAAAAAATATAATTTTAAAGGTATAAAAAAAGCTTTATAAAGGTTTTATTTATTAACTTTATAAAACTTTAAGTAATTATTATTTTAATTATTATTTTATATTTTTTTATATTTTTTTTTATTTACTTTTTAATATAAGTAATAGTAAAGTAATATTTTAAATAATAAAGGAATTTTAAACTTTTTTTATTAATTAATTAATTTCTTTATTTTTTAATATATTTTTATAACTTAGGACTTAAATTACTTTTATAATTATTTATAAAAATAATCTTTAAGTTATTTAATATAGGCTTATGTAAGCTTTTTAAAATAAAGTAAAGGTTAACTTTAGTATTTTATTTACTATTATTAAATTATTTAAAAAAAGTAAAATCTTTTAAATATTTAAGTTTTTAAAAACATAAGCCTTAATTAACTTTATTACTTTAAAAATACCTATTACTTTAATATTATAAACCTTTATATTAGTAAAAAGGTTATATACTATAATTCTTTTAAAATTATAATATATAATAGCTTTTTATTTTATATTATTTTATTTATTTTAAGATTTATTTAAATAAGTAAAAAAGGTAAATTTAAAAAAACTATTAAAAAGCTTTAAGTATTTTTCTACTATTTTTAACTTTAGTAAACTTTTAAAATCTAAGTCTACTTAAATAACTTTATTATTTTTAGTAAAAAAAAAAATTAAATTATTTTTCCTACTAAGGTTATAATATATTATAGTTAAGTAAGGGGAATTTTAAAAAGAGCTTTTTATTAATATATTTATTAATTAAGTAGTTTTTATTTAAGCCTATAAAGTAAACTATTATATAAAGTTTAATTTATACTATTTATATTAATATTAAAGGGATTTTAGATTTTTTATATATAATAAAAAAGTTAATTATCTTTTATATAAAGATAATTACTTTAGCTACTATTTTAAAAAAAGGTTTTAAAATTACTATTAGTTTTACTAAACCTATTTCTACTTATTTATTTAAATTTATTATACTTTATTTATTTTTACTAAGTTAAAAAGCCTTTATTTTATATAAGGTTATAAAGGTAATATAAACCTTAACTATTATAATTACTATATTTAGTAAAAATCTTTTTTATATTTTATTTAAAAATTTTAAAAAATTAGCTACTTTAAGGGCTTTTTCTTTTATAATCCTAAGGTACTTTTTAAATAAAAGCTATAAGTTTAAATATATCCTTAGTTAATAAACTAAATCCTAGGGGGTTATAGTTTTTCTTTAAAGTTTACTCCTTTATTATAAATTTAGGTTTTAGTTTTATAAAAGTATATAAATTTAGCTTTATTTAAATTAAAAAAAACTATATTTTTATTACTTTAATTTAAAATATTTTTTAATTTTTACTAAAGTTTTTAAATAATTTTCTTAATATTAACTTCTATTATTATAATATTAATATTATTTATATATTTAAAATAAATATTAAAGTTATTTAACTTTAAATTAAAAAAAAAGTAAAATATAAAAATAATAAAAAAAATAAAAAACTTTTATAAAACTTTATACTTTAACTTTATTTTTAAAAAGATAATTCTATAACTATTCTAAATAAAAGCTTTATAATTATTTATAAAGAAATTAACTTATTTTATAAAAAAAAAAAAACTACTTTTATTTTTAAGTTTATATATTAAATAATTATATATTATTATATTAAAAATATTAAAAATATTAAGTATAAAAAGGAAAATAATAAAGTCTTATACTAAAGTAACTTTAGTATTATATAATAAGTAAGTAATTAAATTTATTATAAACTTCTTTAAAAGGTTTTAAAGTATTATTTTAATAGTATTTTATATTTTATTATTAAAAAAAGACTTTTTAATTAAGAATTTTTTAAAGTTTTTATTTATATAGAAAAGTAAAAAAATAGATTTATAGTTTTTATATATAATATATATTTTTTTAACTTTTAAGTTTAAGGATAATAATAATTTTTATATTTTAAAAAGAAGTAAGTAGTATTTTACTATTAAGTATTTATAAAAGAGGTTAATAATATATTTATTAATAGTAAATTAAGTTAATTATAAAAAGGTAATTAATATATTATTTACTTTAAGTATAGTATTACTTAATTTTATTATAGCTTTTTTAACCTTTAGTTTTATTATTATTTAATTTTAATAAATATTTTTATTAATAAAAAAGTCTTTTTCCTATAGGTTTAAAATATCTTTTTTAATTATTTTTTACTTAAGGAGTTTATTTTTAAAAAAGTTATTTTTTTTATAAAGTTTAAAATACTTTTATTTTTATTTATTAAAAAAAGTAATTAAAAATAATCTATTACTTTATATTATTTAATTATTAATTAAATATTTTTAATAATATTAGCTTTTATTATAATTTTATTTTAATAAGCTTATTTACTATAGTATATAATATTTCTAAAGGTTTTATAAGCTCTTTTTTAAATAAAGGAATTATTTACTATTTTTTTATAAACTTTATAAATTATTTTATACTTTTTTAACTATTATAATATACTATAGCTATTTTAATACTTAGTTTTACTAACTACTTTTATAATTTATTTAAAGAAGTTTTATAAAGCCTTAGTATATTTATTTAAATTAACCTTTAATAGTAAAGTTAAATTAATTAAAAAAAGGTTTAGGTAAAGGAATATATAAGTTAACTAAAGTTTTTTTAATATTTTAATAAAATATATTTTTTCCCTACTTTTAAAGTTATTTTAAAAAAGTTAAGTAAGTTTATAATTATTATATAATAGTTTAATTTTATATTAAAAATATATTTAACTTTAGTTATTATAAAGTAGTTTATAAAGATTAAGTTAATATATTTTCCTAAATATTAAATAAATATATTTATTAAGGTTAAAAAGAAGTTATATTTTTTTACTTATTTTACTATTTTATTATTTATAAAATTTATACTTTTACTAAGGTTTTAAAATTAGTAAAAGGTATTAAAGTTATTTATAATAATAAAGTAAAAGAAAAAAAAGCTTTATTTAATAAAGGTTTTTATAATTAAGTTTATTAAAACCTTTTAGTAAATGTTAATAATAATATATTTATATACTTTTATTTAATATATATAGCTATTTTTTAAGCCTAAAGGAAAGAGTTATTTACTAAGGAGGTTTAAGGAGATTTTAATAAATATAAAAACTAAGGGTTTAATATTTTTTTAATTATTTAAGGGGTTATATATTTAATATTTAAGGTAATTTTTAATTTATTTTTATTTAATACTTTATTTTATTTAACATAAGGTTTTTAAATTAATATAATATTATAGCTACTTTTATATTAGTAATAAAATAATATTTTAATATAAATTATTTTTTTTAATATTAATTTAAAAGATTTTAAAGCTAGTATTTTTTTAGTAACTATAATAAAACCTATTATTTATAAACTTATATTAAAAAGTTTATTAATTTTTAAAAAGGTATTAAATATATTTTTATTTTCTTTAGTTTCTTTTTCTTTATTATTTAAGCTAACTATATAAACTACTAACTTAGTAAAAAAGGCTTTATTATAAAGATTTTCCTTATTTAAATTAACTTTAATAATAACCTTTTTAACTAAAGCTTAAAGGGGGAGGGGTAATACTAAGTTAGAAATTAATAATTATATATAAAGGTTTATTTAGGTTTTTAAATTAACTGTTTTTTTAATATTAAAGGTAAGGGTAAAGGTAAAGGTAAGTTTAAGTTTAAGTAGGTTAACTTTATTATATTTTTATTAACTTAATTTTTAAATTATTTAAAATTAAGCTTTAGTTATTTAAACTTTTTCTTTATTTTTAATAATTAATTTAATAAGGTAATTTAAAGATTTTACTATATAAGGATTATTATAGTTAATATACTAAAGTAAAAATAAATAGTTTACTATAGTATTATTATATTTAAAAGCTAATTTATTATATTTATAATACCTTTTTATTTTAGTATAATTCTATAGGTTATAAAATCTAAAGTATTAAAAATATTAGGTAATATAAGGGGGTTAAACTTAAATTTTTATTAAAAAGGAGTTATTAAAAAGTTTAAAGTTAAGCTTAATGTTTTTTTTAAAAGAAATAAAGTAGTAGTATATATTAAAAAACTCCCTAAAAAAAGCTTTATAATAAGTAACTAATAGATTTTTAACCTTTACTTTAGTATATATTTCCTTAAGGATTAGTATATTAATAAAGTAAGTTTTATTTATATTTATATAAGTTTTTAATATATTATATATAAAAAAAACTTTTTAAATATATATTTTTTTAATTTTTAGTTTTTTACTTTTTATTTATAGTTAAAATATAATAATTTTATTTTAAATATTTTAGTTTTTACCTCTAAGGGTAAAGCTTAATTAAACCTTTTAAAAGTAAGTAATATCTTTATTTATAAATTTTAAAATCTTAATTAATTTTTATTTAACTTTAATAATTAATAGCTTTTTTTATATATAGTTTAATAAAACTTAAATAAAGATATAATTATTAAGTTTTTTTTTAAGTTTTTTAGTTTTATTTTTTAATTTATTAATAATATAAGTTAGCCTTTTACTATTAAAAGCTAAGTTTTTTAAAGTTATAAGTCCTTTTTATATTTTTTTATTATAAATATCTTTATATAATATAACTTATACTTATATAATCCTAGGGCTACTTTAATTTACTTTTTTAATAATTATAAATACTTCTACTTTAGTAAAGTTTTTAATAAATTTTAATTTATTATTTTTACTATAAAATATATTAATTAATATTATTTTATTAAATTAAGTAATTTTATTTTTACTACTTAATTTCTTAAAGTTTTTAAGCCTTCTTTTAAAGTTAATATAAAAAGTAATAAAGTTTTTTAATATAGTATTTAAATATAACTAAACCTATTTTACTACTATTAAGGAAAATTAAAAAATATATTATACTAAGTAAAAGTTAATTACTATAATTATATTTAATATTATATTTTATTTAATTTATTATTATATATTAATTTTATTAATATAATTTATAATTCTACTTTTAATAAAGGATTTTCTTTTATTAATTAAGTTAATAGCTTTTTTTATATTATTAAAAATAAAAGTAATAAAACTTTTTAAAATTATTTATATTATATATAATACTACTATAATACTTAATTTTATTTTATTAAAGCTAAGTAAAGGTATTTTATTTATACTAAAGGCTTTTTTAAAATAATTTTTTTTTTTAAAAATAAAAAAAAAAATTATAATTTTTTTTATTTTTAAATTAAAGAAGGTTACTTTTTTTTAAAGCTAGGGGTTATTATAAATCTAAGGGTAATAAAGTTTAGTTTATTTTAAAAGTTTAAAGGGTTTATAAATATTTTTATTTTTTAAAGTCTTTAAATAGAATTATAAAAGTAAAAATTAAAGTTATTTTATTTAATAGCTAGTTAAATAAAGAGGGGGTTTTTAGTAGTTAAATACCTAAAAGGTAGGGTACCTGTAGGTATAGGAGGGAAGCTTAAAACAATCTTGGAAAACTAGAATACCGTCAGAATGCATTAAGCACTGAATAACGCATAGTACTCACCGATGTTAGACCTCCACCCTGTAGACTTTGGAGAAAGGCATGGATTGCCAGTATCCAAGGCTGAGGGTCAATCAGGCATTCTCGGACATGGTGCCATTTATACTCGGTATTCTTTATGCTCGTATGGTTCTTCATGACCTATTGAATGATGGGTTAGCTCTGGTCTTGATTCAACGACAGGGTTCCTGACTTGAGCCGCAGCAATCCTCCTCTCTCTTTTGTTAAGGAACCACGCCTCCATAGGTGATGATGGCACTGCAAAAAAGATAATGATACCCCAGAGCAGTGTTGACGACCCGAAAACGAGATAAATAATCTTCCAGACGGCGTATTTGGAACCAGACTGGTCTTTTCCAGAAACGCCGTAGGTAATAGAATCAGCAATAAAGGCACCGACAGCACTGGCCGACCACCACAAGGAGGCACGAAGCGGCTGTTCATCTCGAGTCCAATATTGAGATACGAGAATAGTGAGAATGGGAGACATGCATGATTCAAAAATTCCGAGGAAGACACGGTTGACCGAAAGTGTCGCAAACCCCTTAGTAAATGCCGTTGTGATTGCTGTGAGGCCCCAGAGAAATATCATGACACCGAAATAACGTCCACTATGAAGACTTAGACTATAACCTGAACTGCTGAGTTGAAGTGGCATCTTACATCGGAAGCTTCTGCATTAGGAGCGAGCTGGGATACTGCCATACCAAATATCCAAGGTAGAAGATGGAGGATGACCAGCTGTATTGTTGTCCAACAAGACCCTGTTTCTAGTCAGATATTGGGCCAGCTTTCATTAAACGTTGCATATCACCTACCAAGTCTTTCTGCAGGCCAAATATGGAGGCCTCAGATAAGGCAACCTTGTCCATATAGTTAAGTATGTAAGTAAATGCCATCTATTTCACTTGTAAGTCAAACATTCTTAAGTTTGATCAAATAGTCGTGTGATTCTATACCATAGGCAGAAGAATTAGGTCCAGTTTCCATCGGATCCGAGTACTCTCCTTGGAGCTGTATACGAAGTCGCATGGAATGGAGCCTGCGTCTTCTAGTTGCTTCTCGGCATCGCTAAAGCCATCGATGGGCTTGTGATCGTCAATCATTTCCCCAGCAAACTCATCCATCACCACGTCTGACTTGGTGGTGGTTACAGGCTTCAAGGCACTTCCCATTGTGGTGTCCGGGCCGGTTCGACTTTTGTGCTAAGATATCTACCACACTGAATCCTCAGTATAATCGAAGATATTGAATGACCTCGATCCATTAATGAAGTGCAACTCGCTACTTTATTATATCTTGAAATTTTTGTACACATACGGAGTCAACTGCATGTCGGAAGCTGGGGGCTGAGGCTTTCTTGTCAAGAAGTGGAGGTGAAAGCTCGCCCAGCAGGCCAAAACAGGCACAAGCCAGTCTCGGCTCGCCCCGTCTGCCGCATTTGGACGATTCCGCGAGTGGCAAACGCCAACAGGCATCGCAGCTTCAACCCCATCGCGGGGTAATCCCTAAATGAACAGAGTCTGGAGAAGAACTCTCCCTACATGTCATAGGCAAATATGGGGAGAGATCACAAGCGATCGCAGCGCATCAATAGTTAGGCGGGTAGTATTAATTGCGGTTGCTGCCTTGAATTATAAGTTTATACATATTATGAGGGGTCTTCACGAAACATGCTTGGAGAGTTGAAGAATCTCTATTTATGCAGCAATGTTTTACCGACACTCTTGTTTGTCCGTTACTGATCAAATGCCCTGGTGGTTATTAAGCTTAAACCTCTCACGTATAGATCGAATGGCAGATCATATCCATTCCAGAATTCGCTCGTAGCTGATTACTTTGTAACGATGTTGTGGTATTGCTAAAAATTAATTGGAGAGTCCAGCAAGGATACATGTACTGCGGTGTTATCGCTTGTAGCATTGGGGCTGGGTTTAGCGGTAATCATAATTTCGGATCCAGCACGACTACAGGCCTGACGGTCTTTTGCGCTCTATCAGACGATAATGAGGAAAGAAGCCTCCATGGTGAACCCATTCATGAAGCTAGACGATTTAAATTACTGGTGATTGGTTAGCGATACCGCCGACTCATGCGATCGCGCTGCTAAACATTAGCGGCATGTGCTTTACCTGACTCCTTCGACTAGGCACATTATCGATGACTCGACAACAATAACTTCAAGGTTATCAAACATGGTCAGTTTATTCTACAATAGTGCTCGTATCGCCTTAAATCATGACAACGCCGTCGCAGGCCATGAAGAGACTGAGCGAAACTCCGCGTGCCAGTACTGCATCACCTCAGCCCAGAATATTATTACCCTCGTACGAACCTACCGCGTCAAGTATGATTTGCAGCACTCGCCCCTCGTTCTCGTCTACGCTTGTGTACAGGCTATTCGTGTCGTTAGTATACTTGGGACACCGGAGGAAGAAGAGTACCTTACACAGGCGCTGGGTGAGTGCTCGCGGACCTGGGCCCTCGCCAGCCAGATGCAACTACGCCTCGCTTTCATACCATCACGATCGTCCAAACCAGATCCATCGTCGCAAGTCTAATTTATTCAGTACTTCCCAACTAACCGCAGCTACCTCATCAATAACGCCTTCTTTTCTCTTGAGACTTGGGTCTACGCAAATGGAATCCCCTGGGTTATGCCAGCTCTGAGATCATCTGCCAACCTATCGACATCTGTTACATTGTTGTAGAACCCAAAGGACACTCTGATTCCCGTCGCCATTTTCGTTACAATCACGCCAGCTTCTCGCAAATGTCCATACCACCTATCATCCCGCAACCGCAGTACATACAAATGCGGCGAATGCTGTTTCCTATTTTGCGGTCCAATAATCTCGATCCCTAGTGCCGCGCAGGTCCGCCTCAAATGATCTCCAAGGCCGTACAGATGATTCTCTACATTCTTCGGACCCATCACATCAAGGTAAAATTCCATAAAGGCTCGTCCACACACGACGTTTATCCACCCCATATTTGTATGCTCGTACCTGCGTGCCGTGGGATGAAACTCAATCGGGCCTTCAACTAGAGGCGCATCTTCAGACATGTTAGCTATCCCGCCGTATCCAACAAGCGGTGGGATGGGATCCAGCTCCGCCACGACCTCAGGATCCATATACAGCACCGCGATGCCTGTTGGCGTATTCAGACCCTTATGCATACTGAATGACGCAGCTGAGACACCCAACCTTGCAATATTGACATCGGCAAAGCCAACTTCTTGCGTCAGGTCGGCAAGGACGTGAATCCCCTGCGGGCGGAATTTGGCGCATACGTCCGCCACATCGTTACGCTGCCCGCTATGAAACATGACGGAACTAAGTCCAATTGCCTTTGTTCTACTGTCGACGTAAGGAGCGAAGGTGTCTGCGTTGGCAGCTTCGATACGCCTTGTCTTTGCAGTCCTGACCATAGTTGGTACGAGTCTGACCTCTAGTCCCTTCGCACGAAGGGACAGCCATCCGTACAATTGATTCGGGTGCTCACAGTCAAGAATAACAACATTGTCACCCTTTTCGAACCGAAGGCCGTGCATGAAAGAGCCCAAGCCCTCTGTAGTATCGCGGACAAATGCCAACGAGGATGGATCGGTCTGGAGATAGCGTGCTAAAAGACTACGCAGCTGCTCCGTGTCTTGTTTCCATAGCGGCTTAGGCGACTCGTGGTAAAGGGCTTCTGCGCAGAAGCGGCTGATAGCATCCCCAACCACCATGTTAGAGGGCGGCATGAAACCTGCGTTGAGGTGAATTATTTTGCCATTGGAGACGAGAGGCACGAGCCGGCGAAATATTGTAAAGAGGGAGTCCTCTTCTAGTGTAGAACTCAGAGGGTGGGGAGTGCTGATTTGGCAGTTGGCGAGATGGGTGTTTGGAGTTTTAAAATCTTGCGTATTGGAAGGTGACATGGCAAGAGTATGTTTATCTATGCGTGTGCTTGTTTATTGAGGATCTTAGGATTTGGTAAATAATTTGATGATTCAGTTGATAGTCCGCGCCCCCTATGCTGGTAAAATTGTAAGGCGATATACTGTAGTCTGTAGTATAACTCTAAAACATACATAATCAGCGGGAATATTGGGTTCTTATATAGAGGAGCAAACCACCATAAATATGTAAATTGTATACATTACCGCAAATAAATCTAGACGCAGAGGAAAATAGAATCGTCACTTCGCAATGGACGGAGTTGCATCTCCATTCGCGTACTTTGTAGTTTGCCCCACTAACGCAAATAAATCCAGGTAGTACGAGTACTAAGAACGGAGTTACAACTCCATTGTTCTCACTTAGCGTATTAGCTGCGATTATGGATCAAGATATCTTGTACTTCGTATTGAGGAGCCGATATTTGATTTTATGTTTAATCCATTGTGACATCGGATAATAGCAGAAGAGCCCGTGCCGATGTCGTAGTCGGCGCCTATCTGGTCCATTAACCATCTGACAGAGGACATTATGGGAGTTTTATACCGATTACTGGACGGATGCAAATGCTCCCCTGAACATCTCAAAAAATATGCAACGCTTTACAACAGAAGTGAATTGACTACAGATGGTAATTACTCAATAAGCAAAGTGCAAATGAAGACATAACCAGCAATCTCAAGAGTATCTCGTGGGCCCATGTAGCTCCTTTTTACAAAACCTCCTCGCTACCCTAGAACAGAATCGTCCTATATCCGCCGGACGTTTCTCTTCCAGTAGTTCGATAGGAATTCTCCCATTATATAATTACTATTTAATAGAATTGTTTTCTCAAAGTTGAAAATGTTAAATTCGACATCATTTGAGGTGTTGTCACATGATAGGCTGACATCAATATCCGTAAATGGTTTACTACCTTAACCTGCAGCTTATGGTTTCGCAAATTCCGTCAACTGTGCGCAATGCAACTTCCATTTTTTAAAACAGAGAATATTTTCTATACAATGGCTTCTATATCTATAATCTATGTTAATCTACCAAATACTTCTTAAACCAAGCATACCGACGAGCTTCAATATCCTTTAAGCTTGAGCCTTTGGCAAAGATGTGGCCTTCACCTTCATACAGCACCACTTCTGCAACTCCGCCTGTTTGCTTAACTGTTTCCACAAATGTGTTTGCCTGATTTTGAGGTACAATAGGATCTTCTGTTCCATTGAAACACAAAATGGGCCTTTGGATTTTGGCACAGTGATGTATGGGACTTCTTTCTAGAAGAATTCGTTCTTGCTCCTCTTTAGATGTTCCATTGGGCCAGCACAGGGGCTGTAGATACCGGCACTCGAATTTGTGCGTGTCCTCCATCAGCCTCTTTAGGTCTGAGATGCCACTCTCAGCGACGGCTGTCCTCCAAACGTTCGGATAGCGCACCATGCCTTGCATAGTCAGGAATCCACCGGCTGAGTGTCCTGTCAATCCGACCATTTGTCTGTCGATTAAACCTTGATTAGCAAGATAATCGACGGCGCTGACCGCATCTGCAATGTCGCTGACTCCCCAGTGCCCATCGAGTAATTGCCGATATTTCTTTCCGTATCCAGTGGAGCCAACGTAGTTGACTTGTAGCACGGCATAACCACGAGTTGTCAGAGCTTGATCACGCAGATAAAAACCAGACCCAGCTTGGCATGTTGGTCCACCATGAACTGACACGATTAGCGGCGGGAGGGACTGATCCCATTTGTATTTGGGGTTTTTCGGCGGCAAGAAGAGTCCGTGAGCCTCGCCTCCTTCGGAACTAGCCACACGAGGGAATGTAACGTGAGTGGCATGGGAAACATAGTCTTCTGGTAGCTGAGTTGCAGCCGAATGTTTCAATACCTGACCAAGTCCTCCCTCATTGATATCCACCACTGTAAGCACTTGGGGTGATGATGCGGTGGAGCCGATGATGGCTACGGCCGATGAACTCACTGCCTTGATGGCATTTGTGAGAATATCGGATATGGGGCATTTGAGTTCTCGATAGTTGCAGGTTTTAGTATCAATGACGATGCTTGTGTACGTGCCGTTCTTGGTGTAAAAAGAGACAATTGTGTCTGGCGATAATGGCGTGTATGATGCAGCGCCGAGGAAAAAGTCTGTGAAACAGAACTCCGCATCTTCCAGGCCGGATAACTTCAAGTGTCTGCTTCGTCCATTGGAGTATTCGTAGAGCTGCCAGAATCCCGACCTATCATCGACGTAGTAGAGGGTATTATCCGTACCCCAACATGGTTGAGTAACGCTGGAATTGACTTCGGCTCCGGCGATGCTGGTTATGTTTGTGACTTTTCCGTCATTCCAATCAGCTACGAAGAGCTGTGTATTGTCCCATGGCATATTTGGGTGGTTCCATTGGATCCAGCAGAGCTTTGTTCCATCTGGACTGAACCGTGGAAAGGCGTAAAAGTCGCAGCCACTGGCAAGATCCGTGACTTCTTTGGTAGTGGCGTTGATTGCAACAATCTTATTCTCAACGGCTGCAGGATCATCTGTGTGGTGGTTCTCTTGTATCCCAACTATCCATTTCTGATCGCTTGGTGGAATGGCAAAGTCGGCATAATAAAGCTTTTTGTCCTCATGAACCAATATGTCTGCATGTCCAGTGACAGGATCAAGATCGTAGACGGCTTTTGTCTCATAATCCGTGAAAATGATGTGGTTATCACTGTGTCTTGTCACAAAAGAGGCTCCGCCATACTCATGCACTTGAGACAAGGCGTTGTAGTTGCTTGGGAGTACTTCATTGGCAGTTCCGTCAACATATTCCACAATGGTGCCTCTTCCTTCTTCAGCTGGACGGATCTCGAGACAATAGATCTTGCCATTAGAGCGCTAATTTAAATCGTTAGTAATAAGAATTGAGTAGAGATCTATCCCATTATTTCTTACATTGACGTCCAACTGGTCAAGAATCACAGATCCTGAGGCAAAATGGTCTGGGGTAATTGGGCTTTCCCAGGTTCCATATGGAGCTTGTTGAACTTGAGCCATAGGAGCGATACTGTCGATTTTGTGGCGAGAGACTGTTATAATGACTGTACAAGCTGCCCTTGGCTGAACAGAATGCGAATAAGCTCCTGGGAGACGGTAGGCATGATGGAAGTTAAATAATATTGAAGCATTGCAGGTTCCATATTTTCGTTTCCCTGTCTCTTGTTTTCTGATGTCTGCTGTCCTCGGTATTGCAGTAACGGAGCCAATGTAAACCGAAGGCCGCTATCTGAGTAATTGGTGAAATGTACTCCGTCCCGCTGAGGCGTTAGTGTCTGTGTCCATTTTCCAGGGCTCTCGGGGTGGCTTCCGAAAATATCGGCTCCAAACTCGCTCCATACTTGCTATGAAGATATCGGCTCGACTTTCCTTTCTAGTTCAAATGGGTGCTTTCCTTACGATTAATTGCATTGAACCAAATAGGTCTGATGTTCCACAAAAACATCTGGCTCTAAGCCGTGATATCGTTCGGCTGGTTTGGCCGTCGAGCTCACAGAGCTCGGGGTTCGGCGCTCGGCGCTCGGCTCAACTACGTAGCCCATGTTGCAGTGCAGTTTGCCATGGATGGTCAAGAATTTACCTTGCGATGCACTAAATGGTGGGGGTTCCAGAGCTATTATGGGCAGCAAGCTGTAAGGCTCAGACTACCCATATTTACCATGTCATAATGCTTGGCCTTTGATACACATTGTGAACATTCTCAGTAGTCGTTCCATAAACAAAACAAATTTTTTCTATTGATCTAAATACTCTCAACAAACGGACAGTTTCGCCATCACTTTTAAAAGACAGCAACAGCGTTGGGCGGACTGGCAATTCCACCAGGATTGTTTAGTGGTGCGCTGGTAAGGAAGAAAGTCCATCTGTTCTCCTCTTCACATGCTGTAGCCAGTGCTTCTAGATCCCATAGTTCTCCGAGGGGCATCCCCCACATAGAAATTGCATAGTCATGAAGACCTATTCAAATGTCAGCTTGTGTAAGCCCATTGGGGGTTGAAGCACCTACACCATGGGAAAGTAGGAGGCCATGCCTCGACTCCAACTGTGTCACTCGCCAAGGCTGCGAAGTGATTATCCCACAGCCATGCAAACATCTCCTCATTCCCTTCAATGCCAACATGATCGTTTCCATTCTTTATCTTGGATCGTCTTTCTTCCTCGGTGTGTTCCTCATACCACTTGACCCACCCAGTCCGAAAAATTAGAATATCGCCGGGCTGAAACGTCACGCTTTGCTCCTCGGCCATCTTCAGGATATGCGAGAGAGTAATGCAGTGTCTTGTCACAGGATCATACTCGATATTATGCCGAGCAGCAAAAGCTACATAGTCGAGGAGAACACCACGTCCAACTATGCCTCCACGCTTGCTCCAATCTGATATGATAGTGTTTATTAGCATACCTGGGTCGAAAGAGGGATAGGACTCGATATTATGTATATGAAACTCACGATCGACTCCAAGGTGGGATGTATCAAGGACTGATTCATGCGGAATACCGTTATAGTACATGCCAGTAACAGAATGACCCCAATGGCCTATCATGGTGTCAGTGACATTACTTGGTAGCTCGTCCATCCAAATGACCTACGTAATCCGTCCCACTGGCTTCCGGACTGAGTGTTGAGTTTGATTTCGTCATCATAGCAATACCAAGGGCCTCCCTCCTTTTTCCAGTCCTTGACTGTGACGTGCAAATTCGGACGGTCAAAGCTGGGTTCGTGAACTCTATCAAGAGGCCAACTATGTAACTCATTATTAGCTTGTTGAATGTCTTGAAAGAAGCAGGTAAAATTATATCTTACTTGAGAACAACGGATTTTCCTGTCTTGATTTCTTTGGATGCATTCACAATGGTAGATGGCTGGAGGAGATTGATGGTTCCCACTTCATCCTTGACACTGTTCCGGTCAAAGAGTCCCCAAGCACATCCGTGTGGCATTCCCGGGACAGCCGGCATAGACTTCCATGATGGGAGATTGTGACTATCAGTCATGATGAGCTGGTTCTTCCGGCTATTTTAGATATTGTCTAAGCTCCCTCACCATCTAAACTTATAATGATAGACACTGGGTGGCAGAGGTTCTTTTAAACCTCCTCCAACTACCCCTTATCACAGCTACTTGTCCCCGTTTCTAGCCGTACGTTTAATAGTATAACCTTGTAAAGACCGAGGCTGAAATGCCGAAATAGGACTTGCTTCGTGTAAGACGGACAGGGGGCAATCCCAGAAACTGCCTATCTTGATATCCATCAAGCCTGCTACGGTCTTATTTCTCCACCACAATGTAGCGTGGTCTGGCATCGGAATTGGCGTTATCATGCCGTCGCTAGCGCAACTCGACTTGGGTGTTGGCGATGTCGGCAGCGGCGTGACGAGGCTTGCTTCAAGCCACCAGTTTGGTGGTTACAAGCTAACGGCGTTTAGGTGCAAGCCTGACATCGACGTACAGTTCGCGGGCGCATCTCCTGACGTTCATTAAATATATATATCAGGTGGACCCTTACGGTATGCGTATATCCTCGTAGTAGACAAACTTGTCCGTTTCTTCTATCTATATAGTTAATATCTTTATCTCTTTGATTTGGCCTGCATATCATGATGTTACATCAGGATAACATTGCAGTTTTGGATGACGGCCCCAGCGTCGCAGAAAAGCGCAAAGACAGCGAGAATCTTCAAGCCAGCAACATATTGTACATGAAAGATTCCGAAATTCCCATTGAAGAGTTTATATATTTCGCCAAACTTTCTCGCGCTCGGGAGTTGAGCAGCCCTTCACAATCTAGGCATATCACAGCATCTACTAATGCTACCAGTTCTGATGGAGATGCCGTTGACAGGTCTGTAAAAGAATCCGGGGGAGGCATGGCTCCCCTCACTTGCGGAGAGGTGGAGCATTTATCGCGAGCCGAATCAAAGAAGAAACCTACACCCGAGGCATTTGCACCACTAGATATTTCTGAGGGCGAATGGACCCAGGCTTCTAGGGCGGCCAGAACTGCTACATGGNNNGTCGGANNNCAACTACACGATACTCGACTACAACAAAAGTCGTTGCTAATGGTTGCCAGGGTATCCATCTTCTACTTGATTACAACCGATGTGCTGGGGCCTTTTTCGACTGGTTACGCCTTCTCCCAGATGGGCCTTGCTCCAGGCGTGGTCCTGTATACTGTATTTGGTGCTCTGGCCGGATACAGCGGATTTCTTCTGTGGCGCTTATTTCTCCAACTTGACAGCGACGAACACCCCCTAAGAGGGTACAGCGATCTAGCTTTGCGTATATACGGACCGTGGTTTCAGCATGTGTGCAATATTTTGCAATCGTTTCAGTTCTTTCTCACTGTCATGGTTATCATGATCACAAACGGCCAGTCCATAAGTCAGTTGTCACAAAACAAATTATGCTTCATAATATCTGTTTTGGTCAGCGCCCTGGCTGGTTGCGTTATAGGACAGATCCGAACTCTCAAAAACTTGGGCTGGGTGGGATCCGTGAGTGTATTTCTGAACTTGTTTGTCATCTTCGCAACGNNNGTCTGTGTCTTTGATGATCTTATTACCTTTGTCATAATTTTACTCATCTATCTANNNATGGGAGTCATGGCCCATAGTCCGCCAAACTACATTCTCTATGCTACAACTCACCCCGAATTCAATATTCAGGCTCCTGATCCTGTTTCTGTCTCCATTACTGCACCACCAGAACTCACACTTGTGGATAACGTGAACGGATTGATGAATGCCGTATTTTCGTTTGGTGGTGCGACCATGTTTGTCGAGTTAATGGCTGAAATGCGACGACCGATGGACTTCTGGAAAGGTCTCCTATGTGCTGACCTTCTCATCTTTTTATGTTACATGGTGTATGGTATTTACTGCTACGTGATGNNNGACCCTTTCACCTTCTTCATTCTTCGCATATGCNNNCGATACAACAGGCAGGGACAATACGCATACATCAATTCCTACCAAGGGATATCTCCATACAATTGGCAAACAGTCTGCAACGCTATTGAACTATTGACCAACGTCATCGCCGCAGTTCTATATGCCAACATTGGTATGAAGGTCTTATACAACAGTGTTGGCCGCCACTTCTTTAGGATCCCTGATCTGAACAGTGCCTCCGGAAAGTGGATATGGGCTTTTTTCGTTCCTGTCTACTGGATGCTTGCCTGGGTTGTCGCATTGTCTGTACCCCAAATAACATCCTGGACGGTTCTCGTTGGAGCTGGAGCGCTTCTGCAATTTACATATACCTTTCCAGTTTTCCTGGCACTTGGGTTCAGAGCTCAAAGAGACTCAGCTTTGCCGGAAGAGGTTTATGATCCTCTACATCGCCGAGTGGAGCGGGTAGATCGCGGTCTTAAGCGCTGGGTTCGGGGATTGAGAAAGGAACTGTGGTGGAACATATTTGATGGAGTGATCTATGTGGGCTCCCTGGTGACCTGTGTCCTAGGGCTCTATGCAGGCTTCAAGACTCTGGTCGAAGGGTACATCGATTCACCAAGTTTGGTAGGCTGGCAATGCTTGAGCCCAACAGGCTGAGTATGAAATCTTATGAGCGAGATATCTTGAAGATTACAGAACGCATGAATGTAGACTATGTGCTATCATGTAACATGAGTATGCAGTTGAGTGCAATTGGTATCTGCTCTTTATCTAGTTTCTGAGTTTAATTGACCGAACCCCAGCTCGAGGTTTGTTATTAGCACCAAATTTCATGTACATCAATGGAACATGTTACTTCAACTAGGTGGGTGATGAAACTGTCAATCTCCACGTCTTACTTTCTTCTCAAGCCAAACGCAGGATACGGATTCGCAGTTGAGTTACCCGTGTGGGCAAGATGATGTTTATTTAATATAACATTTATACGGGTTTTACGCAAATAACAAGCCAACTCTCCATGTTTACTCTCCCCCATACCATGGCTGTCCCTGAAAGATTTGGCTATGAACTAGTCTCAAGTTGAAGTACACCAAATGGGCCGCAGAACCGATTTGAAGCATTTTTGTCCTTTTGGCCATCCCTTGGCGATATATACAGAAATGATTGTCTCTCCAGGTCCTTTAATATCACATCTAAGGACTGAATGACATCCGTATAGCGATCCACTCTGACACTGTCGATTAAACTCTGCGACATGCATCTCCTTTCGGACACTGCATATTCAGCGCATTAGAAAGTATTATGAGGTTGGCACGCCCAATACAATGGCATGATTGACGTAGCTCTAGGAGAAACAGATATCATGCTTACAGCTAAAAATTTCTCTTCTGCTCACGCTCTTGTTGGCGGTCCGCCCGTTTCCATGGAGGATAACGACATTTTCCCCATCCTGGCTACCATAGACCAACCACTTAAGCTGGGGCTTGTATCCGTCGCATATGATGGATAATTTTAGACAATTACTGCATGCGGGTTGCTCCAATGTGCACTTAACGTGCCGTGCGCGGCATGTAAGGCAGCCCAGAAGGCTCCGGCGGCCTTTTTGGGATGCATTGCTCCTTTGCGAATTATCGGCCGGTGTCATTAAGCTGTTGCGATATAGGAGATGCATCTCATAAGCCAAAGTTCGTAGGAGACCGGCTATTAAGGAGTGGAACAGACACTACCATCTCCCATATTGACGCTGGGAACGGAAAGTCGAGCCGAAGCCGTGGGGAGGCTCTGTAAACATAATTGGGCAAAGTTGGTGGGTAGATTTCTCCCAAGTCCCACCTGATCGGCTCGACTTTCCTGTTGGACAAAGTCTGGGTTTATTACTGTTCCAATTCTTGCGTGGCTTGCGCCAACCGGTCTTCGACGGCTCAGGCCATTGGCAGATTCACATAAGTCGGGCGGCTCCTCACTGTCCTGACTAGCCTATGGAATTCTAGTGACAGTTTGAACGCCGAACCACTGTATTGTTCACTAAAGCCGCCTCAAATCTGCTGTGGTGGCAACTTTGGTTTGGGCTGCGGAATGGGAGAAGTAAGATGCTCGCCCAGCAATCGGAGCTCGGTGCAGAGTCAATACATTGTTGATTGACTCGAGCGCCGAAACTCCACTCTTTCCAACGGACCTTAACTCGTTCCTGAGTGCCGTAGTTAGCAAATCGTCTCCATACATGTAGTCTCTGCTACGGCGTAGGACGAGAACTTACTGATACAGAGGAATGGATGCAGCCACACATTACCCCGCGCCACGACCGCATGCCATGGAGACACAGGCTTGCCAGGCCACATTTATGCGATTGAAGCCGAATGCTAAGCAAATAGTTGCCAATTAACACAATGAAATGCCGCAGATTCTCATCTCATAGGTATGGCTAGGAAGGAAAGTCGACCCGCTTCTTCACTTCTACATGCGTGGCTGAGGGAACCCGCGCTAGCTGAGTTATGAAAACTCCCAGTCGGTTGCCTTGACATATAAGTAACTATCCCGGCGCCGTACCATACATATTGATAGGCAGATTCGACATATCCGACCTTACACGCCTTCAGCTCTCCCATTCTCCATTGCTTCTCTAACCTTTGTTGTGGTGACATATATCAACCTTATCCCAGGATGAAGTATGCACGGATGCCAATTGAGATTGAATCGCCAGAGGAATATGGCTACGATAAGATCAAGTTCAATCTCTCTGAAAGCTCCATCGCGGACCAGTCCTTGGGCTCTCTTGGATTAACCATTCCCGACCTTACTCTCCTCTATAATGAACACAAGGGGAGTACCGAGCTGCGAGCAGCCATTGCTGCCGACGCTGGCCTGAGCGCAGATGATGTGCTCATAACTGGTGGTGCGGCTGGAGCTCTGTTCATTATCTCAACGTCTCAGTTGTCTGCACAGGATCATATTGTTGTGGTTCGACCAAATTATGCAACCAATCTGGAAACACCGAGGGCAATCGGCTGCGACATCACCTTTGTGGATCTCAAGTTTGAATCAAGCTTCGAACCAGATCTCTCTTTCATCGAACAAGCCATCACGCCAAAGACAAAGATTGTCTCCATCACTTGCCCGCATAACCCAACCGGGACGCTTCTGTCTAGGGAATCTCTAGATCGCCTTGTCGCCATCACCAAGCAGAAGAACTGTTTGCTTCTCGTTGATGAAACCTACAGAGACGTCAAGTACGGCCGGCAACTCCCCGTCGCAGCCTCACTCGGTGACCATGTCTTGAGCGTCTGCTCTCTATCGAAATCATACGGCGTGCCAGGAATTCGACTTGGCTGGGTCATAACCCAGAATAAGAAGCTTCAGGAGACCTTTTTGGCCGCCAAGGAGCAGATAAGCATCAGTGGTAGCGTTATTAACGAATGGATTGCGACGCAGCTGCTCTTGAAAAGAGAAACCATTCTTTCTGCTACAAATGAGGAGATGGCAATTCGCCTGCAGATGGTTCGGTCATGGATTGAGAAAGAGGAACTCTTGGAGTGGGTGGAGCCAGTGGGCGGCGTGGTTTGCTTCCCTCGCATGAAGAAACAGCCGGTAGGCGGCACGGATGCATTCTATGACAGATTGTTGAAGAAGTACAAGACATACGTTGGCCCTGGACACTGGTTTGAGATGCCTGATACGCATTTTCGCTTGGGTTTTGGCTGGCCGACAAGGGAGGAACTTCTTGGTGGAATGGATGCGATTTCAAAGGCGCTGCGAGATGTTGATAACTAGACAAATAACTGATTGCTGAAAAATAAAAATAGAAGACGAAAATACATGATTATCGAGAAGATTTTGCGATTCATCATAATAATTGGCACGACTCCAAAACCTTGGCCTTGTCGTTTGACTTCGACTTGACCAAGATAATGTAGTCAGATCAGCCAACTAGGGACCAAAGGCCGGAATAACACAATTGTAATACTTGAAAGCTACAATGATACGCCGTGGTGAAATGATGTATGTCCTGTTTATATGCGCACATACTGGTTAACCATGATATATATCTCATCGCTATGACACATACGTCGTACGCTCAGTGAATATAATCGGTCTAGTCGTAGGAATCTAGCAGTATCTAAAAGCGATAAGCTTTCTTAAGCTTTTCAATTCCCCATGGATCAATGTCCCCAATTTCCAGGCTTTCCACATCCTCCGGTTGAACCTTTTTAGTCAAAGCGTCTTTTATAACACTTCCTTGTCCCTCCCGAAGAAACTGTTGCAAGGCAACCGCGGCAACATGCATGAAAACATCCGACTTTTCTATGCTTTTGTCCCCTTGAGGACTCATCTGACCCGCAGCAGCTGCAAGAGGAAGGCCAGCTGCGAACGGCAGTTCTTCTGGATTTTTTGACAGAACATTCGGGCCTAGGACTTGACCAAAGCTTTCCTGCAGCCTTCCAAGGAACTTCCATGCCTCACTGTGCATGGTAAAATAATTAAAAGAGATGCCCGGAATTTCGTTTTGGATAGCGAAGGCAAGTTTTCGTATGATGCCGGGAGGGAAAAGCTTGGCAAGTTCCAGNNNGCTTCTGTANNNGTAAAAACTCTGAGAGAAATCACATTCTGGAGAACTAATTGAACAGTTCAACTGGAAAGAAAGGAAGTACATACTATTTCTNTTTTCCACGACATCCTTGAACTCAGCCTGGAAATGCTCTCTGCTATCCGTATACTGCTTACGAACACCCTCGTTTAGAACCGCCTCGACCGCGGCTGGTGACCACGGCTGGCGTGCCCCAGGATGTTCAAGACGATGGTTAGTTGATAGAGATACGTACGCTGTATACTTCAGATTCCGTCTGTTGGCGCTGTTTATTTTGAGTTTGCTCTTCCGTCTGTTGGGCGCCCAGTTGGTAACAGAGGTTCCAATGCTGAGGCAGTAGTTCTTGAAGTAAGCTTCACGATTTGTCGGTAGGTCACCGACAAAGAATGACGGATTGCCCTGTAGTTTTCGCAGCGTCTCCAGGTCTTCCCACTCGAGATCGTCGGCCAGCATCTTCTCCTGTCGAAGTGCGTGATACAGCTGCGTTACGCCCAGAAGCGCTCCAGGCGTTGCAGCAAACGGCCCACCGGATGAGTGTAGTTTTGAACGCATATTGTGTATTAAAAGGCCACAATATATAGGGTTCCGACGGAGAAACTTGAAGGGCGGTGCAATCTTGTTTGGAAACAAGCCGAGGTCTAACATTAGTTTGCGAGCCATCCACATCGGATCATTGTCCCATATGCACGCAGCATGGAGAACTTTGGATCGTTCCTTGGATGAAGGGTCAATATCAAGCATAGAATGTTTAATGTTGAGACATTCTTGTTGCATTTCCGANTAACCACGATCACAATCCTGGCCGAGGAACTGCAAAACATCCAGGTAGATCTGAGTGGCCCAGGCCAACCAGAACGGCGGATCTTGTGTCCTGTCGTTCGCCAAGTATACCATTCCGCGGGTAATCTCATCCACTATAGTTGAACGGTCGATTTTCGAAGCCAGAAAGCTCACGTCCGGCATGAACTCAAGCATTGCCGTCATATCTTGCTTCCATTTTTGTCGACGCGTCTGTGCAGAGTCGCCCACCGTTTCATCATACCAGCCAAAGCTGCCGTTGTAAGATTGGAGATGCATTTCAGATCGGCCAGTGGATTGTAGATAGCTAGCGAGCATTGTCAGACTGTTCATCATGCACATGTCTGCCAAATCGTATGCATCCAGGTTGTAAGGATCCCCGGCNTGCTTCTTGGCATTCATATCAATGCCGAAAACCGTGCATAGGGCCGCAAAGTATCGATTAGCAACAAGAGAACCGCCTCCTTCTTTGCCGAGCAGTGATTCTATTTCTTCTTCCATATTACGGGCCATTTCAAAGGCCACGTTGGTCGCAACAGAAACAGCCGCAAGATCAAGGCTTCCAGAAACATAGTCGGCCCATAGAGACTTGATCTCGGTCCTGAGGCGATGATAATCATCCAAAAGCGCTGTAAATGCAAAAATGACATCCATAAAGGTGTCTTCCTGTTCTGCAACATATTTGACCTCCGTGGCAGGTGCTGAAACTGCATCTGGAGCATTTTGGAACTCTGTGGATGTGTGGTACACTTCCAAGACACTAAAGATATTCTTTGCCGCTTCGTCAGGCTTGATGTCTGCTTTGGTTGTCTCTTCGCTGTCGGATTGGGTAGTTCCTATAACTGGTTTCAAGATGTGACGAACTTTTTCCAGTACTTCAACGAAGAAGGAGTGACGACCTTCGGAGAGTGAGTTTACCTTCAGCCCACTGGAGGTGAGACGGTCGGCGAATCCCTTTCGTGCTATTGTAGCCTTGTCAGCTCCATTTCGGCCNNNTAAAATGAGCGACTGACCAATTATCACACGATCGAGTGCAGCAACAAAGTACTTGGGGATCTTGAGGTCATTGATTTTGGAGACACAGGCTGCCAGGGTCTCAAAATCTTTGATCTTGATAAGGTGGGTGGATTTGGGGGCTGGTGTGCCATTTCCCAGACTGCCGGAGGATGCCGTCGTCGTCGTTTGAGACACCTTTGCTGCTCCGGCCTTGGCTAGTTTTCGAGCTTTTCCTTTGGGTCCCCCAGTGGCTGTCGGGGTGGCGGCAGCGACTTCATAACCATTGGTTTTGGCGGTAACGGCTAACCACTCAGCCACGAGGTCTGTATCCGCCTTGTACTTTTGGTAAATGCTTTTGAGTGCAGGGGTTAACATTTTGGCAGCACCTTCTTGTTCTACCGCAATCTCATGTGGTATTGCAAGATGTGAGGCCAATTACAGAGCGCATTATGAAAAAGAAAAAGAAAAGAAAAAACCCCTGCTCCGCTCCACCGTGTGTTTGTAACACTCGATAAGGTAATCCCAGGGACGTTGGTGGGGTTCTTCTCCATGCCTTGGGCACTTGGGTATCAATGCTATCCCATTGACAGTTGGCATCGAACATTGGATCACTATCACGTGGGTACTACTAAAGATGAGCAGGTTGAACTACAATTGGCGAGTTATTCGACATACAAAACATGACAGGGGGTGGCGGAGTTGTTACGGCGGAAGAGCCAAAGAAGCCTTCTCCAATACTCTATACACAAGAAGATCTAATAGTTGTGTACCCCAATTACTGAACCAAGGCCACCCCGCGCCATCGCCGGTCGCCGAAGCCGCTGTCGGCATTATGCATTCTGCCCCTAAAGCGACCGTCGGAGCTGCTCAAGCTCATCATTGGAGTTACCAGCATCTAACATCTCACTCACATCACATCGCTTGACTAAGATCAATAGAAAAGACACTCTCTCAGTATGGGCCTTCGCCCCTCGGGCTGTTGGACATGCCGAATTCGACACCGGAAATGTGATTCGAGAACCCCCACATGCAAGGAATGCTCCGACCGGAACGTCCAATGTCACGGCTACGGGCAGAAGCCAGAGTGGATGGATGGCGCCGCTGAAGAAGAGAAAGAGAAACTGAGGATCAAAAAAGCAGTCAAGGAGAATTTCCGAAGTCTAAGGAGAATCCAGAATAGAGCTCGCCAAAACCGACGCGATGTTACACCACGGCTGCAGGCAGTTGCGGCTCACGAAGAACAGGATTGGGGACTCAGTGGATCGATATCCCCGCATCACGGCAGCAATCTCCCAGATTCTGGGCTAGACAGCAGAGATTACGCATCAATCTCACCAAACAATGAGTCGAGTTCCGGAAGTGCTAACAGCACTCGGTCAGCGCACATAGAGTTGGCAAGGGAAGAGCCGAGGCGGATGCCGTGGATCGACTCACACGATGCTAGTTTGCTGATGCATTACTTGGACCAAGTATTTGCTTGGCAGTTCCCGTACCACTCATACGCCTCTAGGTCAGGAAATCGAGGCTGGCTGCTTTCGCTACTGATCCAACAAGGCCCCCTTTATCACGCCATCCTGAGCTTGTCCTCCCTTCACCAGAGTGTACTACTCGGCCGAGAAGAGGAATATTGCCAGCAATGCATAGCATTTGACCGCCACTCCAGGGCATTGAGAGAGCTCTGTGCATTTATGAGTTGCAAAGAAGAACAATTATTCAACGATGCAGCTCAAATGACGGAGTTTCTGTCATCCGGCATAATGCTTATTACATTTGAGGCTAGTATATGCGCTCTTGCTGACGCTTCATCTCTGCTAAACGTCTTATAGGTATTTCGAGGTGGCGAGCATGACTGGCAGTTGCATCTGAATGCACTGACTTCTACATTGAGCCAGCTCACAACACAAGATATCTTCGCGCCAGGACACTCTTGTGATGACTCTCAACGGGACCAAATGCACAGTCATCTTAATTTCACGGAAAACAAAGACCGTGATGGCCTACAATTTCTCATCACTGCGGCCCTCTGGTTCGACATCCTCTCGTGTGTCTCAACTGGCAAAGTACCAGCGCTCCCTTATAGTCAATGGCTCAGTATTCCTGGATTAGACACAGCGTCTGTCATGGGCTGTCAAAACTGGATCATGGCATTGATTGGTGATTTGGCCAACCTGAAACAATGGAAAGACAACAGTATACAAACTGGATTGCTTAGTACTCGCGACCTAGCAGTCAAGGGCCAACGAATTGAGAGTGCTCTCGAAAATGGTATTAAACAATTGGACATAAATGAAAAGGTAAATCTGGTCGCTCCTATTTCTTAGTGGAACGGCGCTGACATTCTTGCTTAGGGTCTCACAGATAAAGAGATGAATGTCTTGTGGGTATCTCGTATGTTTGCTCTCGCAGCACTAGTACTGTTACATACTATCATATCTGGACCTCTGCCGAAACTTCCGGAGATACAAAGTGCTGTTTCAAGAACTATTGCAACACTTCGTACACGACCAAAATCCTGTCCCGCAAATGGTATTGTGTGGGCAATATGTGTCACAGGATGTATGGCACAGCTATCGGTACAGCAATCTTTTGAAAGGTGCATGAAGGAAATGTTGGCCGATCACGGCAGGTTTGGGAATTGTTCTACAGTTCTCAGGATAATGAGGAAGTGCTGGGAACTCCAGCAGCATGGTGTCGCTGATTGCAAAACGGCCATGGACGAAATGGGCATTTGCGCCCTTTTAATTTAGAAAAGAGTTTACGTAGGACATTATCTGAGCATCATAATTGTGGTAGTGGATTGTAATAGCTAGTCCATCAAAGGGCATATCCAAGCACTGCCTAGAATGACCAAAACCTCACGCCACCAGCCCAAAAGATCAACATGTGGAAATTCTTTTAAGACTTTTACCATAGTTGGAGCATCCAAGGATCGAAGCCAAACCGGGGTGCAGCGCACCTTTCATATTACTATTGATGTGCCAAGGCGGTCCGGTAGCAGTGTGTAAGTGCATTTGCACATGGGTAAAGATGTTATCCAGCAGCAAATTGGTGAAAGCTTTCTCATGAGAGAAGGGAGACGTAAAGGCAATTGGTTTCTCGCCAGACGTAGACTACGGATAAGTCTCAGATAACGCAAGCTCTGAGACTAATTAAAGGAGGCGCATTTAGTAAAATGAATATAATGCTTTAACACCATTGAAAATACCCAAATTAGGGGTAATAGGGGAGCAGACGGGACGTGTAATGCTGAACTGGCAAAGCGGAAGAATTCGCATCTTAACACTACTATTGGTATTATCTGTTCTATTATGCGCATTCTCATTAGGTTGCTATGGAATCCAATCATTCTAGAACTTCATAGGCAGCTTGATCAAGAGCTCTGAATCGTATATCTTTATAAAGGTAGCCTAACCAAGCTTGATCCCGGGTAGTACAGTGGTTACAGAGATACGAAGAAGAAATCATCTTCTAGAAGTGCCAAAACTAGCGATTTGGCGGGAAACGAGCCTAAGTCATAGGAAACTCCATTAACCTCACAGAGATGGCACAGGGCAAAGAAGTTACAGTATCTAGCAACCCGCGATAGACACGGCCTAGCGTATATCAGAGACAAAGATTTTACAGCATAGGCTGGGGAATCATTTCCAGACCGCTGTTTTGCATACCACCTACGCGCTGGCAAAAACATCCCTTGAACATTTTTGGTCAAGTTCACCTCCTATGTAATCGTTAATTCTCCTAGGATGGCTTCGGGAAGTAATGGTCGCTAGAGCTCCTGGTGGCGGGGTAGATCGACAAGTAACTCCAACTTTATTCGTCGTGATAATTTCCTTATTGGGACAGTCGCACGACAGGCCTCCAGTAGATAGCTTCTGCTATACACCATGGTCTAATTGCTCTGTGTTTGAGAAGAAAGAAGCCAGTAACCTGGTATATAAACTTGACACTCTCAACTCACAAGAAAGTTTCCCCAAGTTATCAACGACACATGCAATCATAAAGAAAGAAAAGAAAAGCCAACGCACATCATGCTCCGCACACTGAGCTCTGTTAGCCTCCTCATCGGCCTTCATGCCATTACAGCCACTGCCAACAAACCCCCGATAGTCCAAGGACCAATCACAACGGGAACCAAAGGCCATCCTTTTAGCGCATATGCTGGAAATATCTCCTCTATAGGCTATGTCGAAGAAGAGTTTTTTCTTAGCGGGGATGCTGTTCGATACAATGTTGTCGGTAACTTAACAAGTGATGGTCATTGGACGTTATCCTACAACAGTACTGCCTCATACAAAACCCGTCTGCTCGTCCGACGCCCATTAGATCATACAAGGTTCAATGGCGATGTTCTTGTCGAGTGGATCAACGTCTCCGGTGGTTTCGACATTACATCTACCGACCTTCCAGGCGTTTATGAAGCAGGCTACATATGGGCCAGTATTGACGCCCAAGCGACTGGTATCGAAGGCGGAGCAACGAATCCCCAAGGTCTCATTCAATGGGACCCAGTGAGATATGGCACGCTGAACATTCCTGATGATGCGATTTCCTATGATATTGTCAGTCAAGCTGCTACTGTTCTGCGCAGTGGCAATGTCACTGGAGGTCAAATCCCCAAGCACATTATCCTTGTTGGGGCTTCTCAATCCGGTTCCCGAGTTTTGGGTTATACAAATGGTGTCCAGCCATTGAATAGCTCATACGATGCCATCATTCCGGCCATCTGTGCTGGTGCCTCTTCTGATTTCAGCCCTGTCCCTGCTCACCCTACTCCTGGCCAGAGTGGCCGCACTGTGTTTACAAAAGTCCGGACCGATCTTAAAGTCCCTGTCTTCATGATGAATTCTGAGACTGAGTCGTTGCACTATGCTCAAAATTATCTTCGACAGCCAAACACACATAAGTTCCGCGAATGGGAAGTTACTGGAGCATCTCACGCCAACCTCGGAGACCTAATTTGGCTCGCCCCTCAACGAGAAGTAGACGGAATGCCTGGTCCTCTTCCAGACACGACTAATATCAGCACCGTCAACTGGCAACCTACTCTTGACGCAATCTATCGCCACGTTTCTCTCTGGATCCGTGATGCTACTTATGATCCTCCTACATTTCCTTACATGGAGGTGGCCACCAACTCAAGTGGAGTGATGGACTACGTTCGAGATGCCGATGGTAATACTAAGGGCGGAATCCGTCTTCCAGAACTTGCCGTGCCCGTCGCCGGGTACAATGGCATTAATAACGGTCTCTCTGGCAACACATACCCATTTTCTGATTCCAAGTTGAAAGCTTTGTATTCAACTCACCAAGAGTATGTTGCCAAGGTTAAAGCAGCTGCTTATGCGTCTTTACACGAAAAGGTCATTTTGGAATACCAGGTCAAGAATTACACGCGCGCAGCGGAGGTCGCTAACGTTCCTCCACAACGCACTGGCTCTTAATTCGTTTCTTTCTCATCTACAACAGTGGTGTGCCTATTTTACACCTTTTATTTCGTTCAGTTTACATGTATTAGTTAAAGACTTAGCGTACTCTACCGGTACTTAAATTCACACTATATCAACACTTACCCGCAACGCTTCAACTACCACCAATCTTTTAGCTGGGAAGGGTCGCGGAGCCCTGAACCTCTCACCTTTATCTGTCGTAGTGCGATTATAATGGAGAGGCAGGTTTCAATCCGTCCCAGGCCACATTATGGCTAGGCATTTTGTAACCTCCTGGACCAATGAGATGTACGTATCTGGCTCTTCCTTGCAAAGCCTCCGGAAAGAAGAGTAATCTATCCGTCGTCCTTTCTACACCTCGTAGCAACAACGTGGCTGTGTCTAGAACTAGTGTCGTACCAAGTACTCGTAGCTTCGTGGCAGGCTTCCCCACAGCTGACTTTCACAGCTTACTTTCGCGGGTCGTTTTCGTTAATGAGGCTAAGTACGAATACGATCAACTATGTATCAGGTGTAGGACACGAAGTGCAAAATACGAGTTAGACACACAATATGCCAGCCCCATATCACCTCGCATTCACTTGTGAGTTCCAAGTGCCTGTTTTGAGGCTGTGACGATTCTTGTACTAATCGATGGATCAGCTACGTCAGTTATCGTCTAATGACTTTTGAGCGTGTTATTTTTGGAATTCTTTGGCATCTAAAAGAAAATGATTCCAAACACTTTCTCAAACAAAAGGGCTATATAATGATCACCATCTGTAGCTGTATTTGGGTTCATAGAGACGATATTTACACAAAAACGAACTCATTGCACTTTGCTATCATCTTATCATGGACTCTGAACCGGAAGCTCATAAGTTTTGCATTATTATTGGCGCCGGTGCAGGCGGCCTGATCCAAGCAGCGGAGCTGTTGCGAATGAAAGTCCTACAACTGCAAGATATACAAATTCTTGAGCGAAACAGTGACTACGGCGGTGTATGGAAAGCTGCAACTTACCCTGGGGCGGCTTGCGATGTATTCAGTTGCACGTACCAGGTTAGCTGGCACCGAAATCCAGGTATTTGAACTAAACATGCCAAATCTTTGCCTTAATACACAAGCTCATCTGTGTGTTTACTAGACTGGAACTATCTTTTCCCCACAGCCTCAGAACTTGTCCAATACTATAGGAACTTTGCAAAATATTTTAACATTACCGATTGTACTACATTTAACCAAAGCGTTACACAGGCGACTTGGTCTGAAGAACGGTCATTATGGGTCGTGGATGTACTAGACGGGAGATCTGGGACTCGCAAACGTTGGACTTGTCGCGTATTGGTTCAGGCTGCCGGAACATACAACCTGATATCCACACCTCAAATTCCTGGGATGGATCGTTTCAAGGGCGACATGTGGCATGCCTCGGAGTGGCCAATGCATTGTGATTTCACGGGCAAGACCATTGCATACGTGGGCACTGGACCAACCTCTGTTCAAGTGCTGCCATATATCCAAGCACAAGCCAAATCGGTCAAGGTGTTCTGTCGAAGCATGACCTACTGCCATCCATTCAATAACTTCAAATACCCAGCCTTGGCTAAATGGGTATTTCGCTGGGTCCCTGGAGTTCTTTCTTTCTATGTATTCCTAGTTGCAAATCTCTTTGCAATCTGGGCATATTTCGCTTTTCGACCTGAATCATGGATTGCCAAGAACACAGAGCGTTACTGTCGTCGGCATTTAAAAAGACAGGTCTCTGATCCTATTCTCCTCCGACAATTGACTCCCACTGGACGATTTGGGTCTAAGAGGCCGCTGGTCTCACTCTCGGGCTTTTTCGAGACTCTCCAAAAGGACAATGTTGAGTTGATTAGCAACCCCATCGTTGCTGTGGATGATGCTGGTATTGTCACCAAACGGCCGCATACAAGCGATGTTGTGTTACAGATTGATGAACCGGAAGTAGATGGACACTCATCTACAGCATCTCAGACAAAAGAACAAGACTCTCATATCGAAGCAGATATTATTATATGGGGAACTGGGTTCAAAATGCAGGGCTGGGGCGGAGCAGTACCTACGATGGGCCGTAATGGTCAACTTCTAAGCGAGCACTGGAGAGACTCTCCCAATGCATTATACGGTGAGTACATAAACTGCTTCCTGTTATTAAGTAAAATTTCTAATTGGACGATCACCACAGGGACTATGACATCCGCATTTCCCAATCTCATCTTTGTGAATGGGCCCAATACCACAACGCCGTGGGGAAGCTTGATCCGAGGGCTGGAGATGCAGGCAGCTTTCAATCGCAAGGTTATCCGACTTATTCACCAAAAGTCGATTAACAACCCTTGCTATGCCCTAGAGCCCCGTCAAGACATGGAAGAAGCATGGACAACGTCTATGCAAGCAGAGCTTAACAAACTTGCTACCAGTCCGGAATATGGCCCAGCCTTCTATTACTTGAACGAAAAAGGACAAAATACCTTCTTTTTTCCGTGGACCCAACAATACTACCGATGGAAGACACGCACACTGAACGTTGCTCAGTACGTTGAGTCGGGGATGGCAGAGTTCTAAGGCTTTACTTGTCCTCACCTCTAATCATATTATATATTCCGAATACAAATATCCGCAGTAAACATTTCGAATTGACAATTTTCATAGACTTGGGGCCTCAAAGTGATCGCTGCTCCAGTTCATATACTTCACGCATCAATTTGACTGAAAAGTAATAATTGAAATGACAGACATTGCTAGCAGGCCCCCAGGCTGCCATCAGACTTGTAGTCAGCAGCTATAGCGGCCAGCTACAGCTATAAAACGGGCCTAGGAGATAACCAACAACCTTCAACCGTTCAAAGGTCCGACCTTTCCTTTATTTTCTTCCCTCGTCTTTTCTTCCCCTCTGTTTTATATGTATGGCAACACTAAACGATAAATAATGATTGAAATGAGCGATTCATCAGCAAATGAGTATGAAAGCCCATACTCTTCTATGCAATGTTGCAAACATTGTATAAAAAGAAAGCAGTCGTTTCTTGCAATCTCCTGTTTCTTACAATTTTTTCTTATCTTATTTCTGGCCTTTGGTCATAAAGCGAAAAATATTCTGATGTCGCAAGGCAGCAACACCGTGATTGATCCTTGTAAGTAACTTCTCCCAAGTGAGGGCGCATTCGCTGAAATTTGTCTTACACTAGACTGGAAGCTTTGGGATTACAACTCTACCTTCTTCTTTTACGGACTTGAAGGGTCAGCAAATAACACACAAGCAAATGCTCAGCTATGGAGCGACATTCAGCTGGGTAAATACTCCCTATCTGGCGACGTACTGCTCCCGTTTGTTAATACTGAAACCAGAAGACGGCATTGTTGCTGTTGACTCGGCATGGGCGCGAGAACAAGGAGCTGCCGCTTCAAATCCACATCCAGCCCACCCGGAACTGAGCGTGTATCAAGTTGACGTCTATCATGCACTTCACTGCTTGTATCGCGTCCGCAATAGAATTGTGTCACATCTTTCTATGGAAGAACTTACGCGGGATGACCCGCATACATTGCATTGCATCGACTACGTCCGCGAGCAGTTGATGTGCCACGCAGATACAACACTACAGGCCACAAGTGACTATGTCCATTATCATTATAATAATGGACACAAGTGTAGAGACTTCTCTGCTATACAGGAATGGGTTGACAAGCACAAGTGGCCAGAGCATCACGTCTATATTGATGCATGGCTGAGTGAGCACAGAGATGAGATTATTTAAACAACCATGTGTAGTATGAAGGCGGAGTCAAGTACCTGTTCACGGCAGAAGTCTAATAAAAGTTACGAGAAACATTTAATAGGTCAAACTAATTTCAGTTGGAAAGCGTGGAAGATCACCACTGTTCTTTACACTCTAAGTTATCCATGAGAGTCATCTACAGCGTTTGTAAATGAATGGGACAGAAAAGACAAGAAGTTTGCTTCTACACATTACATGCCGGCATGCTGCATGAATTCTCTTATGCTCGTTCCTTTCGATTTGTGATCTATCAACTTACCTTCAGTTCAATTTTCGATTTATCAACTTACAAATTTCCGCTATGTTTAGAATGTACTGCTTTAGAAAGTGATTATCAATACTAGCCTGTCTACATTGGGGTACGCTAGCCTTTTGCTTCTAATGACACCATTGATACGGCAATCCAGCATAAGTAGCTCCCTTCTTTGTACTAGTCCATACATTTACGTCAGGTTTTCTATCGGCCCTTCTTCTTCTTGCAAGTGCCGATGAAGATGAGTGTTAGAGGAGTACGGAGGACGAGTACTGCCGCAGCATACGGATTGTTATGTACTGTTATCAAATGGGCATTCATATCAGTCCTCCAGCTGGCGGATGACTTGGTACTAGGTGGTCTCTTCATATGATATGTCAAAGAAAAGGAGCAATTGGAATAGACCTCAGGCAAAGCAGAAGACAATTCCTAAAATCGTGAATGGACTTCTGAAATTGGGGGCGAAATACTCTGTACTCTAACTAGCATACCTAGTCTCAAATATGTAGGTAAGACGGGCATTATCCTGCTAGTTCCGCCAGTAGATGGGATTAACAAGCAGTAGTTATATCAATCCCGGGTTTTCCCCTATTAGTCTTTTGCCGAAAGCACTTATTAAAAGGTCTAGCTTGGTTCCGCGCTGCCGACGTTATCTTATAATTTGTATATATAAAAGGTTGTGTCCCTGACTTTGTGAAGCGAAGAGTGGAGAGCTTCATTAAGTACAATACACGCAACGCCCTTTCTAAATATCTCTATTTATTTTAACACAATGCATTTTAAGTTGTCTCTTGCAGCTGCCGGTGTAATGATTCAAGCCCTGGCGGCTGCTATTCCATTCAGCAGTCTCCCATCAACAGATATAGACCCTACGGTTTCAGATAACTTTGTCAATGCTCAAGAGAACGACTTTCTTGTAGATGTCCCTCGTGGCTATGAGGCAAATGGTATGATCGATTCTTGCTCTTTTGAATTCAGGATACTACGGCGACATACTAACTGTATAACACTTTCTCCTGCTAACATTCATGCCTTTTAAATAGCAAACTAGCCACAGACTGTTGTGTAACGAACCGATCTATACCAGACATTATGGAATACCTTTCGAAGGTCATTGACTCTGGTCAAAGTTTATGTTTCCATAGCGGGTAGGATACAACGGGCAATCTTATTATATAGCTGGTAGTTGGACAGAATGACCAATCTTATTTTTATGTTGATGGCGGGTGGTAGGGCCATACCACAGGTACACTCACAGCTTGACGGGTTAGCCATTGACCCACTCGCCTGTATTACAAGATTTCTCGTCGAGACTGTAAGCCAACTTATCAACGGGTATAACCTTGACATACTTGGCTTAGCCGGTATGGTTTGGAGAATCGCCTAGATAAGCATTCCCAAAACATTTCGAAATATCCCAAGTGGAGATATGACATGGATTTTAAACATATTCTGGATATATTTATTCCATTTATCTCTTTATTATGGTTCCTCTTGCAGCATAATCGCAGCTGCTGGCGTAAGCCACTAGGTCTACTTACTATTCCAGGTGTTCCACCTATCGACGTGTCTTTTAATTTGAGCTGAAGTATGATAATCCATGCCAAGACGTAATACATCGCAAAGAACCAGGACTGTCCGAATGTCCGTCAGCCGTTACATCATTCAGTCACATCACCGAGGTGCCATTGTATACTCTCACATTATTCCTACATCCGCAGAGGTATGGCTTGAGTATGCCACTGAACCTACACGACTATTACTACAGATCTTCCTCATTCGCCCCATCATTATGTCCGCTAAACCCTGAAAACTCCAGCTTGTAAGTCGAGATTACTCCTAAGATCCATATTTTCCATTGCCTATTGAGGTGGCGGTCTTGCACTATGTAGCAATACCCCAATCATCATCTAACTATATAATTGCGCTTTCGGTTACTTAAGTAAAGTCATGCTATCCATATGTTTAAGATTCCGTATTTGTCTTTTGTGTTTCTAAAGCCCTGATTTTCCCCCCGCCATTGATACTAAATAACCCGCAATACCGAGTCAGCACCATGAGAAGTCCTTCAGAACACACGCTGCTTATCACCGGCGCAAATGGCTTTCTTGCCAGCCACGTTATTAAAGAGGCATTAGAACAAGGTTACGACATCCGAGGCACAGTTCGCTCGCCAGAATCTGCCAAAAAGGTTCGAGATCTTTTTGCAGAGTACGCGGAAGATTCTCAGTATTTGTTATTCGGGACCTTACTTAGAAAGAGAATTACGAGAGTGCATTTGTTGGGGTGTCTAAGCCCATTGCTAGTGTCATCAGTGTTGCCGCGCCCTTTACACTTAAAGTCGAGGATAATTGCCGTCAGCTTCTTGATCCAGCAATACAAGGCGCTATTGCAATGCTTGAGGCTGTCAACCTTTATGGCCCCAGCGTACAACGCGTGGTAACGAATTCGTCGTTCACGGCCATCATTGACCTATCAAAAGGTTTCTGACCAGGCCATGTATATTCGGAAGAGGATTGGAACCCAATGACCTATGCAGAAGCTGCCAATGCGGATGCTGTGTCAGCGTATTGTGCTTCGAAGGCTTTGGCTGAGAAAGCCATTTGAGATTGGATGGAACGTGAGGAGCATGCTTTCTCCATGGCGACGATTAGCCCTCCTCTAATCTTTGGCCCCTATATCGGTGGAATTACCGATCTAAAACATCTCAACGAATCGACCGCCGTGCTTTGGAGTCTACTGGATGCAAAAGAAGTACCACCTAGCGATTTTACAGGCTTTGTTGATGTTCGCGTTGCTGCGAAAGCTCACATAGAAGTATACGAAAGGCCTGACGCAGGTGGGCAGAAATTTCTGGTCGCTTCGCCTTTCAATTATCAGGCCGCGGTAGATACGCTCAGAGCAGACAATCCTGAACTCGTAAACTGCATTCCCGAAGGAACAAAATGCATTAATATATCCAATACGGTGTATGACGTTAATAGAAAGTGTTAAATTATATATTAATTAGCTTTAGTATTACTCTAGTGTAACAAACTGAGATCTATAGGTTAGTATAGCCTATTATTCCTAAGGGATGAACCTTCAGATTCTAATGTTTATATTAGTAAAGTATTTAGGTTGGTAAATAAGTAATTTATTACTATAGAAATCCAGTTTATTATGACTACTTTAAGCAGACCAAGGCATACAACGCTGACCAATACGTGGACTTGCCTCTTCTGAAAACCAAGCTTGCATTTGTAATTTATCAGCAGAGCCAGGCTCACTTTCGGTTGTTTCGTTATATCCCAGGGCCATGAAAATTCTGCCGCGGCGGTGCTCAATCGGTTGCAGCGCAAAATACACTGTTCCCTGCCCGCTCAAAGTAATATTGGCCTGCAGCAAGCCAAATCCTGCCATACCAGTCGCAGCCTCTGTAAATGGCACGAATGCCCCAGTGTCCTCAGTGGGATATTCCACTGCATTTAACCCTCGAGGCACGGCTGGTTTAAATAGAGAGCTTGGGGCGATGCCTATCTGGCTCTGAGAATCGGTCTCATAAGTTGATGGAATGCTGACGTTTTTGCCGATCGCCCAGAGTGATGGGCGATAACTATATAGCGACGTAATGTTGGGAATTCCCAGAGTGACAACCAGGTATGACGAGGTATCATCAATGAGAACCTTGCTATATGAGGTGGTAGATGGGCAATCAAAAGAGACCATGAGAAGACGAGTCTCTACTGGATCTGGAAATTCCCATGCAGTTGTAATCGAGTCGTGACTACCGTCGTCTAGGAATGGAATATGGGCAAACCCAGTGCTGGCCAGCAGAAAACTGAAAAGGATGCTTATGAACAGCATAGCTTCGGTACAGAAGAGACTTGTTCAAGATTAGGTATAAAAGGTAATTTAATCGCTCTCTCTGACAGGGGTTGAGATTGGAAAAAGAAATTCCCATATACAATCTGGAAGATGGATTCGATGGCCATTTTATCTTAGGAGCTGGGTTTGAGTACGCCCTTGAGTAGTTAAGTGACTAGGTAGTTTAAATCACTCTCACCGTCAAATGTGTCAAAGAAAGCAAGCTTACGGGTTAAGCTAAAAGCAACCCGCACAGCTACCCACACTGCCCAGACCTGAGAACCCTGATAGGGAAGTCCCCCACTTCGAGAGCATGCTACTAGCGCACTGGCTAGATGGCGAGAATTCTGAATGGGCAGGCATATCCTAGTGGAGTTGAGCTATCCGTAGCTGATTTTGTATTACAGTTGTATATATTTTCACTAAATAGTAGTTGATTTGAGAACCTTGAGAGGTTTCAGCTAATATTTAGTCAAGCCTCTACGATGTTTACGTTGATTATGTTCCGTAGGCTCCACAATATTGTAAGTATTGAGTTAGTAGCATGACCATAGAACTAGTATAACACTGAGTGGACATAATGGCAATGGTCATCATTACTGCGAACGCGGCTCTGTGCAAATACTGCACATATATACCTCCTGAGAAGAACTGTTATACTGGAGTTCCGGGCTGGAGAGCCCCGGCTCTTGGTTTAATTGAGAGGCTTTGAAAAAAGTAAACGGTTGGCTCATCATTCCAGATAATAGGAAGTCACTAGAAGTATGGCTTACGGATAGCATTGCATTGCACATATAAACAGAATTGAGGCAGTTTATGCTCCATGCCTTCTCCATGCGGATGACGCCTACTAGCTGTCTTTGGCTTGCTCGGAGGGGGACAGTTGGATTCGGTCTCAATTAGTTCGCCTCAGCTTCGGCTATTATTCTGCTCCAGCTGTGGAGCTGCAGGATATTATCCGTTGGGCGGCACCCAATGGGCCTTTTGATCACTTGTACAAAGAACCTCATCTGAGGCGCATATATGCCTATACACCTTCCCAAGGACTATACACAAATATTTCATACTTCACGAACGTAATTTTTATATTTACTTTGGACTATCTCATTACACTATGGCTCAAGACTCCCCCGCAACCATGCCTGAGGACCAGAAGCAGGAAATTGCAGGTAGATACTTTCTACCTCGCAATTTGGAAGAGGCAGCACGCATGCAGAATCAGCATGAGTGGCTGAAAGGAGGTGCTGGCGGATTGGTCCTGGCACCTATTGATTTAGGACGTCAGGGGATGCGTGTGTTGGACTCGGCCACAGCCGACGGTAAACACACCCGCTTCATTCGTTGGCTTGGCCATATCACTGAATTATGACAGGATACTGGATACAAGATGTCAAATCAATCTTTCCGGAGAGTACTCAGTTTGTAGGCTTTGATAATATGTAAGCTGACGACAACCCCTTTCGCATAACACCAAGTATGGTGTTGTATTTTTACTATATACTAACGAAGTTTATTGAAAGCCCTGAGGGATACCCCCTCTCGATCCCCCTGGAAATTGTCAAGCAAATCTTGTGGATGAATTCCCCACTGAGTGGGAAAACAACTTCGACTTCGTGCACCAGCGTTTTGTCATTCCCCTGTTTGCGGAGAGTGAGGTGCAGCCGGTCTTACGCAAACTCATTAAATGCATGAAACCAGGTGCTTGGATTCAGCTAGTTGAGATGGATTTCAAGACTCCGGTTTCAGAACCCCTTGAAGCTTGCCAGGCCGCTCAGAAGTTTCATGAGCTCACAAGCTCGGTAGTATCTGACCCTCTCGCTTCCACAAAACTAGCCGCCAGATTGAATGAGGAGGGTCTCGCAGATGTCGGCTATAAGACGGTAGATATGATAGCAGGCTCTTCTCATCCGGATCCTGCACTGGGAGAGCGAGGACGACGTAATATGTCGTCCGTGATGGCCTACTTCAATCTGTGTCTAGGTAAGAAAATCTCTTAACACGAACAGAAAACAAATGCTGAACAATATAAAGCGCCGAGAAAGTGGGAATGACAGAGCAGGAATGGGCTTCCTTGCCTAAGAAGTTCGAAGATGAGATGAGCAAGTATAAGATCGCCGTTCGTGTCTACTTCGTCTGGGGTCGGAAGCCAGTAGTGTAGTAGGTTCGGAGAAGTATGTTCGCCACCTGGTTTCTCATGACTATATTAAAATTCAGAATACCTTGATTTGTATCTGATTTTGTGGTGGTGATGGGCCGTTTGCATTGTATGAACTTTGCAGCAATCAAACCTACAGACATAGATCGATCAGCAGTAATGTAACTTTTTCATGAGTTTCGTGTGATAGGTGTATAAGGATATGCTATACAGTGTTCGAAAAAATAAACATAGAAAATGACTACATGTAAATAACGCCCATATGGAGAGCCCCATCAGTGAGGCTATAACCATCTTGTGTTTAACCGCCACAATGCAAAAGTCGAACCCATTTTTTTGGCCACTCAGGTCGAGCACGCCATTACAATTGGAATTGGCTAGCCCTGTCGATCATACGCGGGCAAGCGGGGACTAAATACATGTGGTGGAGTGCCGGTTGAGAATACGTTCCGAGCCGTTACATGGTACGACTTATTCGCCGCTCAGAGGGGGCTGGTTGGGATCGATTCTCAATGAAAAGCCAGTCTTCCCACCCATCTGGTCCATGATCAAGGCAAAAGTATAGATTGAATTCGCTCACTCGTTGCATTATGGCGGATACGGTTGATGTTCTGATAATTGGGGCTGGCCCAGCCGGCCTGACTGCGGCGCTTGCCCTGGCCCGACAGCAACAGAGTTCAATTGTATTTCATGAGGGGACCTACCGAAACGATACAGCGGATCATATGCACCTCATACCTGGATTCGATGGCACAAGGCCGTTGGAATACAGGGAGGCTACTAGGTCCAACATCCTCTCCAACTACGACCAGATCAATGTCCTCCAGACGAGGATTTCCGACGCGAAGAAAGACGACTCGAGTGGCATCTTCACACTCACCGATGTGGCAGGGAAGACCTGGAATGGCCGAAAGCTAATATTAGCAAACGGTGTAGAGGATATTTTCCCGCCGATAGAAGGGTATGCAGAATGCTGGGGAAAGGCTATGTATGAATGTCCATGAAAAGCTTCTACCTTGGAGGACATATTCTGACGAACCTGACCTTGACTTAGCTTCCACTGCCTCTTCTGCAAGGGCTATGAACAACGAGACTGCTCCTCCGCTGGAGTTCTCGCGATAGGAGGACTGTCTAAGGCTCCGATGGCGCTCCACGTGGCTCGTCAAGTAACTACACTCAGTAAAACCGTCAATATCTATACCAATGGCTCCGAGGACCTCGCCAAGGATATCGCTGCCGGATTCGGCACAGTGGCGCCTATGAAGGTCGATACGAGGAAGATCCAGCGGATGACCTTGCAGGCTGATGGGGCCGGAATACACCTTCAATTCGAAGATGGTAGCAGTACAACGGAAGGTTTTCTGGCACATACGCCCGCAACTAAACCTCGTGGTCCTTTTGGGACGCAACTTGGATTGGCGTTGAGACCTAATGGAGACATAGAAGCTGGTCCGCCATTCTATCAAACCTCCGTCAAAGGGGCTTATGCTGCTGGTGACAGCTGCGGGATGATGAAGAATATACCTCATGCTATTTTTTCAGGTTCACTGGCTGGGATGGGAGCCTCTCAGCAAATTGTTGCCGAGAACTTGGGACAAACGTCACTATTTGGCTAGCTCTAGTGTCGGGGTGAAGCACTTGTCGTAGTATAATTACCAATCGCAGAAATCGGGTCAATCAAAAATCACCAATCAAAGGGAATCAGTATGTCTACGATCGCATGAGAGTCCATCTTGCTATTTAGCGTAGATTCCAAGGATGCCACGAAGTGAAGTTCCCAGAATTTCTGCCACCGTGATGGATGGAGACGTGAACCTCTTTTACTCCAGAGAAGAGCAAATCTGAGTAGATGAGTCCCTAAATCCGGCCGTGGAATGTAAAATTCGCCGGCCTCTTAATACTATATACATGCCGGACTTTATTCACCGTAGGAAGTCAAGTGCTGTGTTGACAAGGATAGCGTTAGTTACAAATCTAGCAAGTGCTCAAAATGTAACCGCTCTTCTTTGCTATGCATGGGCTGAGGCTTGTTTAAATATAACTTGTTAAAAGGAAGATGAGCGACAAACCCAGGATGATTTCACCCGCAGAAAGAGACAAACCGACAATCTTGGATAAAGAAAGAAACAAAATGCTGTCAACTGCTGGCTTGATCAACCAAAAGGCCATTGAAATACCTGGCGCAATTGCTTGCAGCCAGGGTGGAAGGTGTTGGACCTACAGAGATCTTGATGCGGCTTCTCAATCTCTGGCATTGTTATTCAGGGCGCATGGAGTTCGTGCTGGGGACGAAATCCCAATTTTCCTATCCAGATGCTTTGAGAGTGTAGCATCTATTGTCGCATTGCTTCGGCTTGGGGCATGCTTTGTGCCCTTGGACGCGGAATCTTGGGGCCAAGGAAGAATCGAGCAAGTGTTAAAAGCCATTGGGCCTAATCTGGTCATATATTCTACCGAAATCAATTTCAAGGCCGAAGGTATTGAGACGATATCGGCAAAGGAAATTAGCGCCAGCTGTCAATCTTTGGATTACGGCACTGCTCCCGAGCACATAGTCGATGCGGAAAGCAATCCAGACAAGCCGATATACATCATATTTACATCCGGTACGACAGGGATTCCAAAAGGGGTTGTCATACCTCGCAGGTGTATCGATAATTATGTCAGACAAGGAGGCGACGGAGGAATGCCTTTTAATTTGGGAGTGTGCCGCGGTGACAGGGTCTTGCTGCTTTTCTCCCTCGGTTTTGACGGTTAGTGCGCCAAAATTGCCTATTACATGTATAGGTATACTGACTAGAACCGTGTCTCAGCTGCCTGGGGTGTCTTTTTTGGTACTCTCTGTCGGGGGGGGAGCTCATCCTGTCCGAACCTGGGAAAGTTCTAGACGATGCAAAGAGGTGTACAATTTTACCCGCGACCCCTCAGCTGCTAGACTCTTTGGGAGACCCTGAGGCATATCAGAATATAAAATTCATATTCCTTGGAGGGGAGTCGCCAAATTTAGCACAGGTAAAGAGGTGGTCCGCCTCCTATCGACGAATCTATAATTGCTATGGACCAACCGAAGCCACGATATGCGCAAGTATGGCTGAGCTACAACCCGAAGCTCCGGTAGTCTTGGGGCATCCAATGACTGATACGCAATTGTTAATCCTAAACGAAAAGCTGCAGGTTGTATCTAATGGCGAGATCTTCATCGCGGGGCCGGGCCTGGCTACCGGGTATTATAAGAACCCGCAATTGACCGCGGAAAGGTTCATAACGTGGCATGGACAGAGATTATATCGAACTCTTGATCTAGGTCGAAAGACGTCAGAAGGCATCGTTTTCTGTGGGCGAGAGGACAGCATGGTTAAAAACCGCGGGTATCTCATCAACCTTGATTTAGATGTTCTCCCCACATTGCTTTCGTACCCTGGAGTACTATCGGCAGCTACTTTCACGCAAAATGCTCAATTGATAGCCGTTATCACACCAGAACATATCAATGCAGCTACTATGCGACGCGTCCTATCCAAAAAACATGATAGCTTTCTTGTGCCGGACCATATCTTTGCCCGCAAAGAGCTNCCCCGAACGCCAAACGGAAAGGTCGATATCAAATTGCTCCAGTCATCATTTGCCACTGAGCAGGCAAGTCCAATCGCTAGCGAAAAGGAAGAAAATTTATCAGAATTGTTGTGTGAGGCAGTTGCCGATGCACTAGGTTGGCCACCAGGATCTGTTCCTATGGATCGAAGCTTCTGGGAACTTGGGGGAAACTCCCTACTTGGGATAAAGCTTCTGTCTGGGCTACATCGTAAGGGGCAAACGGTTAGATTCCAAGATATTTTCGATCCCGCNCCCCTACATCAGCTCGTCAAGAAGCTTGAACCAGCTGAACTGTTGGAAAGCCAATCTATACCACGGGCGCTAAATGGGGACCCAAACAAGACTGAAGCAACAGCCCCAATGACTGCAACACAATTAGGCATGGTCCGCTCTTCAATTGGGCAATCTACAAAGAGCTACATGCTAATATATATACACTTGCCGTGGGATCCTGAGATGGATTCCAGTCGAGTTGGAACGGCTTGGAGGACAGTATTTGAAAGGCACTCGATCTTTCGTACTTCCTTTGATCCCCTCAACGGCATTCAACGTGTTGGAAGACAGTATACCCATGATTGGGCCGAGATCCGTGTTCCTGGTAGTGACACGACTACCATTGACGACGAAGCGGACCGACTATGGAAGTCCATTCAACATGAGGAGGATAGTAATGATTTCCTTCCAGTCAATGCTCTGAGACTCCTGGTTAACCAGAGTGGTACTGCTGCGACACTGCTTTGGCTCATTCACCACAGTCTCATAGATGGTTGGTCCATTGGCACGATTATTAGGGAAGTCCACACCTCAATAAAGGGAGAAAGCTTGCCTGACCAGCCGCAGCAATTTTGGAGGCTCTCGCAACTGTTACCGCGGTACGTCGAGGACCGACGTGAGGAAGGAAGGCCGTTTTGGAGAGATTTACTTTCCAAGGTAGCTGATGTTTCGCCGTTGAATCTCTCCAAGCCATCCCAGGAAGGATCCCTTGATGGATTCGGGCTGATCAAGGCTGATTTTGGCATCCCCTTATCTGTGGTTCAGCGGATATGTGCCGCAAACAAACTCACACCGGCGGCAGCGCTCCATGCTGCCTGGGCCCTCTTGTTGCGCTCTTACAGTTCTCAAAACCAAGTTATTTTTGGTACTGTATTCTCTGGCCGNAATTTCCCTCTACCTGGCATAGAAGAAGTTGTGGGACCCTTGCTGAATACTTGTCCGTTTCCTATTGATTTGGCGGGCCTGGCAACGAAAGACGAGCTTCTGGCTCATGTACAATCTATGATTCGTCTCATCAGTTCGCATCAGTGGTTGGCCGCCAAAGCAATGGAAAAATACATGCCTGGAAGCCATTCTAGAATACTCGAAACAATCTTGTTTCTCGAGTACGACCTACCCGGGCTCCATGATTGCGAATGGCGGTTTGATCGGATAGACAGGCCCGAGTTCGGGTTAACCGTCTCCATTCGACAAGAAGATGGCAATCTCTGCCTCCGAACCTTATTTGACCGATCTGTATATGCAGAACCAGTAATTCGACGCATGATGTCACATTTTAGAAATATCTTTCATGCAATTCTCGACCCACGATGTACATCAATATCCGAACTGCGAGCACGCTTGCTAGATCCTTGCGAATTCCTTTCGCTAACAAGTGCTTCGCCAGCGCTTATGGATCCATATGTCGGCCCATCTAATTTAAAAACGGCGTTCGAGACCGGCGTTGATCAATGGCCTGATGCAGTCGCTGTTGAGAGTTTAACGCACTCGATTACATATCATGAACTTGACCAGTTGGGAAACTATGTTGCTGAGAGAATTACATCTCTGATTCAACCTGGAGAAGCTGTTGCTGTCTTCAGCGATCGCAGCATGGACTGGGTTATTGCTGTCATTGCCACTATCAAGGCAGGAGCAATATATGTGCCTATAGATATCAAGTTACCGTCACAACGATTTAGGATCATGCTCGAGACCTCCAAAGCTAAGCTCTGCATCATTACCAGTGCAGATAGTCTTCAAAAACATAACGACCTCTTCGATATGAGCTTATTCCTTCCAGATGTCTTGGCTGGTTGGGACCGTAAGCAGTCGAAGCGGCTGGAGACGGTAACAAAGCCTGATGATGTAGCATACATCACCTTTACCTCCGGCTCTACGGGTGTTCCTAAGGGAGTTTGTATCGAACATCAATCGGTAGTATCATACCTGTCATACGGGCCCTCACGTTTGGATGCTCGGCCAGGCCGACGCCATGCACAAATGTTCTCGCCAGGATTTGACGTCAATCAGGCCGAAATATTCGGAACACTATGCTATGGAGCAACACTTGTCCTTTATGATCCGGAGGATCCATTTGCCCATTTATCCCGGGTCCACGCGACAATGATCACTCCATCTTTTCTCTCTGTGTTGGATCCAGACAGCTTCTCCAACTTAGATACCATCTTCTTTGCCGGTGAAGCTGTACCTCAGGCCCTCGCAGACCGTTGGGCAGGACGCCGTATCGTATACAATTCTTACGGCCCTTGTGAGTGCACTATTGGATGCCTTATTCAGCCTCTCCAACCGCAAGTAGAAGTCACGTTGGGGAGGTCAATNTCTCGGGTTGGAGTATACATCCTTGATGAGGAAAACCGCCCTGTTCCAATAGGAGTACCGGGAGAGATTTGCCTAAGCGGTATCCAGGTCGCGAGAGGCTATATAGGCCCTGGTACAGAAGACCTGTCTCGAACTCGATTTATTCCCGATCCGTTCGTCCCTGGCCACCATATGTATCGCACAGGTGATCGTGCGGTCTGGACGGAAGCTATGGAACCTCGGTTTCAAGGACGCTTCGACAACCAAGTCAAAGTCCGAGGCTATCGCGTTGAGCTTACCGAGATTGAAAATGTTATCGGCATGATTGACACGAATGTCCGCCGCGTAGCTGCCGTCGTCCACGGAGATATCATCGTAGCGTTTGTGGAGCCCTCAACTGTGGATGTTCGCTCTATCCAAGCTGGTCTTCAAAGCCGTCTGCCCGCCTATGCCTGCCCCTCCAAGATTGTGGCCCTGCCTAGTCTTCCGACGATGCCTAATCAAAAACTTGATCGCAAGAAGTTGCAATCATATTCATCCCCGACAATAATGGGTAACCAGAAGTCAAGTACATTTCTGCAGCAACTACTAATCGAAGCGTGGAAAACTGCAATCGGTCTTCCTGAAGAGACTGCTATCAATGATGAGTCTGATTTCTTAGCGCTCGGGGGTAGTTCTCTCTCACAGCTCAGAATGGCACAGATAGTTTGCGGCAAGCTAGAGAGGAAGCTGCCGCTGAAACTATTTATTTGGAACACAGGATTTCTTGCATTAAGCGATCAGATTGCAGATTATTGTATGAAAGAAGGAGCAAACGTATCCCGGACCGTTTTTTCCGAGCAGCCATGGATGATGCTGAAGCCGCCTTTCAATGCCACCTCTCATCTTGAGAAAGAGTTGGTGTTACTCTCAATGTCTTCCCCAACTCCGCAGGCATTCAACGTAGCGGTTCAGATACGTCTCATCGGTATTGTTGACATGATAGCCTTGGAAAATGCAGTTCTTGCTGTCACATCCAGCGAGCCAATCCTCCGAAGTTGCTTTCGTGTGGANGGAGAGACAGTGGTGAGGTGCATGTCACGTACACCTTGTGACATAATTCGAGAAGAGCAATTGAACTCCGATGTCGTTGACAATTTAGCCAATCGCCCCTTTGACCTATTTAGTGGCCCATTGACACGAGTCTTGCTCGGTCGAAACCAAGGAGAAACTACCATCGTGCTCATCCAGCATCATGCGGTTACAGACAAGGTCGCAATCAAAGCATTCTTTCGTCGGGTAGTCATTGAGTACTTACACAATATCGACAAGGAGAAACAGGGGAGATTGGAAGAGGTATTGTCAAATCCGGGCTACGCCGCGTGGGCTCAATGGAAATCCAATCATGTCCAGGCTTCCAGGCATGAATCCGACATTGAATATTGGAGGTCTCAGCTGGTTAACCTCCCAGAACCACTATTTGGGCAGCCATCAGGTCTGGTACAGTATGTTGGAAAGTCAACTTCCTTCTCACTTAATTGGAAACGCACTTCTTCAAGCTCCATGGAGCTATTTCTTACCATCGTTGCGTTGGCCTTGGCAGAGGTCAAAAAGACGTACGATGTGGTAATTGGCATCCCTCATATTGATCGTACCGAACCAGGGACTGAGGATTTACTCGGGGTGTTTCTTGATCGATTGCCGATACGCGTCCGTATACCGCTTCAAGATTCATATGATCTTTTAGATTTCATTCAATCCGTTGGCAAGCTAATTAGAGATGCTTTGGCGCATTCAATTTCTCTAAAGGATATCCGCGATGTTACAACGCATGATGAGCTATTTCAGGTCATGTTAGTGTATAATAGTCTGGAAGACTCTATCTGGAACACACTGTCTATTCCCAATGTAAGGAGTGAGGAAGTCTTCCTCAAAACTACTGGAGCTAAATTTCCATTACTCCTGGAATTTACGGAAGAGCCTGATTCTATGATATGTCGGATGGAATACATGGAACACCTACTTCCATCTTCAATAGCAATTACGATCGGCGAGGCCATTGCAAATATATGGTCACGACTATAGTGTAGTCAGCCTCTCCAATACACTACCAGTTGACTCGTCACACATGTATTCTGAGGGAGTTGAACTCCTAGGGAGATGGACTCTTGAAGGTATCGCCTGGCCCCAATTGCCACTTCCATTCAAAACATGATCTACAAGAATGACATAGGTTATTAGCTCTCAACATCTACCTTAATAGACATATTCCATATTCCATATTAAAGCACTTCATTAACTGTAGCAATTAATTGTTGTAGAACATACTTTACGCTATTCGATAGGGCAGGCCGACATTGCCTCACAAGCAACATACAGCAAACTGTGAGTTTCAGTACTTATATTCGAAGTATATATGCGAGTTTCAGATGTACTATTGCGTCTCTGGTGCAAGATTCTTCCATGCGTAAAGACGACTCGGCTTACGATACCTCCTCTTACGCCGATAGGCTCGTTTCCATTTCGGTTAGATAATCCCGGACACCAAATGCAATCCTTTTTAGACCTTCGTGCAATTGGGTTATTGGCACTGCATAACAGATTCGGAACCATCCGGCTTCGATAAAATGGTAGCTTGAACCTGTTGACAGCGAGACCCCACTCTTCTTGAGACACGCAAGAAGCCTCTCCTCCGCCTTGAAATCGGTGCCAAGATTATGTAGCCTCGCGAAGACAAACATGCCATAGTATGCTGAGATGAATTCTGTCTGGTTGGTGTACAGAAAGGAAGACACTACAGAATACGCCTGACTTAGGGTTTTTTTTTCTCGTATCAGCAATCTCCTCAATGAATCCTGGCCTGAGGATTGCCCTGGATGTAATAGCTGTAGATAGAGATGAAACCTGACTGTGCGTGCTTAAAGCTGCACTCAAGCGGATCGCCTTGTTGAGCGTGATTAGTGCGCCCTATGGAGAGCTACCGTTAGTAAGGATGCAGAACATGGTTGTCAGAATCAGAGGCAAATATGCATGCTTTTTACTCACCACACGGATTCCGTTGCATCCAAAATCTTTGCTTAAACTGTATATGATATGCACCTGATCATTGATTCCGGTCTGATCCATCTCCAGTGCCGACACAAAGGGAACGGCAGAATTGGTATTTGAATGGTGGGAAGAGAGGGCATACACCTCATCCGAAATGTAATGCAAATTTCGCCGCCGACAAAACTCCTTCATGACATCTAGCGTTTCCCGAGGATAGCACTGACCCAAGGGGTTATGCGGGTTGCACAATAGGATTGCTTTGACTGGCATTGAACTTGTACGCAGGGCCTCTTCGTAGTATTCTACGCTTTCCGGAAGAAAGAACTTGTCCAGTGGAACATTGACTGGAAGAATCCTTCCATGAGTATGGATGGAAATTGATATATCTAGACCAGCCCAGTAAGGCGTGGCGATCAAAATCCCATCTCCAGGGTTGCAGATTTGTTCAACAAGAGCCGTTAAAGCAAAGCTTCCCCCAGCTGCTAAGACAATATGGGAAGCTTCAACGCTCTGAGCCGGACGGAAGTAGGAATTGAACAGTTTCGCCATTAAATTTCGCACCTTACTAGAGCCACCAATCCCAGTAGCATAGGCTAGGTCCTATGGAAATACCATATGTTAGTAACGGGTTCGTGCGTGAGAATATATCTCTTTTACAAAGGATACCTCTTCCGACAGGTCATTCTGTGCTGCTCGTATTACTTCCAGCAACATTTCCTTCAAAAACCAGTTTTCGGCTGTGCTGAGGTCAACAGTAGCCACATCACCAGTCAGCACCGCACCATGTTGACTGAGGAGGCTTGGAATGATACTCTGATTCCTTTGTTCGCACTGTGTTGATTGCATGATGAACAATTTGGTTTCCGAACTCGAGATTACGGGAGGCAGTATTCGCTCTAAAGGGGAGACGGGATATATCCGGCGCGATGGAATACGCGTTCTTGTATAGACAAATTAATTCTTTTTAGTCGCCGAAGTTGCGCACTCCTTAGTCGCCGCTGGGAAAACGCTAGCACTCAGGCACTGTCCCTCAAAGGACCACTCCCCAGCCTTGGAATATTTATGAATGTCGAGAACCTATTCGTTTCTCCTTGCGTCACCTGATGGGGAGTCAACCAGACTGACTTAATTTGGTGCGAAGCAATTCCCGCCAGCTCCAGTGAGAAAATGGCACTATACCTGTATGTTACATCCAAAGATACCCCTTTACATTTGCCACTAAGAGTCTCACATCCACTGATAGGAAACAACTTTTCAAGACCGCCACTCTAAGGCTAGATCAGGTAATGATTAATGATAGGGACGGACAGGCATTGGTTGTTAACTTGCAAAACAGGATGAACAAGAACAAAGCACCCGCTGGCGACCGCTAGACGTCAATAGCCTAATATGGAATGATGATATAGGTTCCATGTTGACTGATATGTTGACTATGGCGGGATATCCTGTACATTCAATGGTAATGCACACCGAATTCTTTCGCAAATCAGTCTCGCCGTCCCTGGGCTTTCATCCCTCGGCAACTGAGGCCCCTCATATATGGAAGAGCTTCATGACAGATGATCATACCCCTGTTGAGCTCAGTTGGTGTTGGTCTGCAGCAAAGGACACTCCNAAAGTCAGGTATTCGGTAGAGGCAATAAGCAGATCAGCGGCCCAGGGCGCTGATCTGGTGAATGCCGCTGCCAATGTCCGGCTACTTGGAGACAGCCTGTCTATAGCCCCGGATATGGACTTGTATCTGCATAGACACTTCCGGAATCTTTTATCCTCCCGCCATATAACCCAACAAACTGATGCGACATTACAACGAGAGGTCCCACAGTCGCAGTGTTTTATTGCCTTTGATTTACTCGAGAAGGGCATGGTAGTCAAACAGTACTATCTACCTGGCCAAACAGCAGTTCGAGAGGGTTCTTCAAACTGGAATATTATAAAAGATGCTACTCGAAAGCTATCTGGGCCTGCAGTTCCCTTACTTGCATCATTCGATGTGCTCGTCAGCTTCATTGAATCTCTTCCTGCAGAATCGCGGGCTACAGTGGAGATATTGGCCATCGACTGCCTGGAGCCTATCAAGTCACGATTAAAAGTCTACATTCGAACTGTTGATACCACATTCCATAGCGTACTGAATATGCTGACGCTTGGGGGTAAGTCTCCGAAGTCTGATGAAGAAGTGAATTCTCTACGGGACCTTTGGATCTCCGTATTCGGGATAAATCCGAACAGCTTCGATATGTATCAGCCGCTTCCAGCCAAGGTGCATAGAACTGGGGGTATGCTCTATTACTTTGAACTAAAAGCCAATGAAGTCCTTCCCAAATCCAAGGTCTACTTGCCGGTCCGCCATTACGCGCAGAATGACGATCAGATCGCAAAGGGCCTCTCCAACTACCTGGAACATAGAAGGAAGAAATTATCCACAGGCTCATACTACCATGCCGTCCAAAAGCTTTGGTGCGTTGTGTCCAGCACATTCGAATCACTTACTAACAGAGCAATAGCAACCACCGGAACCTTGCTGATGGGTTAGGATTCCATACCTATATATCGTGGGCGAGCGAAAAGAATCAATGGAATGTAACAGCCTACTTTAACCCAAAGATCTATGCTAGCTACCGATCTGGGTAGTACAATAATTAAATGCTTCATTGAACATACTGATTCTTTCCAACTCTTGTGATTTCTCCTGTGAATATTAGGTTGTGTTACGTTCCGTTATACCGTAGCGCCATACAGGGCAAAAGATTAGGCCAATCATCGCAACTGTAGCAATTACTATTATTAGGAACAGTCCACAGGCGAATTTTACAAGGTAATACAGTAGTCTGTCTCTCTGCTAAATAGTCATAGAGCAGGCCTTTACAACAAGTTAACGTCAGTTAGTGGGGTTTCGGGGAATATTTATATTGTCACTCTGGTAGTAATCATCGGCCAGTATGTTTAACCCTTGGTATCAGAAACCCCGATGTCCAAGCCCACCGCCCTTGTTTCCATTATTAGGTTTCATTTTTATTTATGCCGCTGACTTGAAATACGAAATAAGAAGATAAAGGCTAATCCATGACAAAGACAATACTATTCCTCGGAGTCATGCACACGTCAATTCCATAATTTCCTCATATTTTACTACCATACACACAACAAACTTGGCATAAGAAACAAGCAAAATGGAAGACATCAGTTTGAGCTACTTAGCACTTCTGTGTTGTGTTTTTTAGTTTGCCCTATTTACCGGCAAAAGGAGCCAATTATCCATTTTATAGTATATCTCTCATCCGCATTCCTCTCATCATCTACTTTTCGGTAGCTCATTTCATACGTAGCTCTCTACCGTGGTTTATCCAATTCGGGACATCCAGGGTCGCCTAATCTCTGGGCCGCGATGGAAATTTATAGACGGGCAGGGTCTTGACAAATTCTTGCGTGGTCACGAGGTTAGCCAAGATTGGCGACGACATGGCCCAACTTATCGAATCTGGTCGGGGTTTGTCCCAGAAATGTGGGTAAAGGCACACAGGCCGGTGATTCTGAGAAGACTTAGGTAGACTAACTATGGAGTTTTAGTGTCCTCACCAGACCAGAAGACGTCAAGTCTTTCTATGTCGACTCTGCAGTCCACGCCAAATGCACATCAAGCAATGGCGGATGGCTATTTCACCAGCTCCTTGGAAACTGTATGGGCCTTATCAACGGTGAAAGATGGAAGAGAACACGCCTTGAGTTCAATAGCTATTTCATCAATCGCGCAATCGCAGAATTTTCTCCCCAGATAGAACAAGACGCCGCAAAATATACGCAGAATCTTACAGAGGGAAGTATACGGCGTCGATTTGATACATGCAGGCAACATAAGTCGATTTCCTTCATGACTACGGCGGAGCACATCTACGGACCTATGACGGAGAAAGAAAAAGAGGACCTCTGGTTGCTAGGCCAAAGGAGTCTCGGATTGATGGGTAAAGTACTGTCTGGTGGTGTTTACAGGTTCAAGGTCTCTCAATTCTTGAGACCAGGGACACACCAAAACTTGAAGAAATTCGACGATGAATGGACCGCTTTCAACGAGCAGGTATACAATGCACGGAAAGGCCGCGGCCAAGAGCCTCCCTTGTACACATTTGGGAGAGCTTGGTGGAGGGGAAGATTTCCAAGCAAGAGGTTTGCCACTGCAAATCCGTAGGCTCTGCAGGATTATGTCTAACCTGTCGTTTTCCATTTAGTTGATACAAACCATGAGCGAGATCCTTTTGCGAATCTAGACGTATCAACCCACGTTCTTGGTTGGTTGATTATCTTTGTTGCCCAGAATACCGCGTTACAAGCAGAGCTTCGTAGGGAAATAACTACTCAATCTAGCGATATGGTGGAATTTCTGCGCAAAAAGGACTCTCTACTACACTTTTGTTATCTAGAATCTCTACGCCTTCGGCCATTTACAGGTAAAATGTCATCCCCAGTTACTATCATAATAAAGCAGAAATCGCTAACAAGTAAACAGTTTTTACTATTCCCGAAAGTTCTCCAATGGTTAAGGTTCTGGGAGGATATAGGATTCCAAAAAATGTAAGTTTGCCTAACCTCTCCCTGAGTAATCTTTCTAACAGATAAATGAGCAGACAAGTGTTGTTGTGGACACATTGGCAATTAATTATAACCCTGAATTCTGGGGCGATGATAGCACAGATTTCAACCCGTATCGCTTCCAGAATCTATCAACCAAAGAGGTAGGAAAGATAATGCCATTTAAGCCTGCCTGTGCAATATAGCAATGCTAATAAGTTATAAGCTTCGCTATAATCTGTTTACCTTTGGATTCGGGTCACGGAAGTGTCTCGGTCAGCATTTTGCCGACGTTATGATAAAGCAGTTTCTCTGTAAGCTGCTAGAAGGTTATAAATTAACGTTACCAGAAATGGAGATCCGAAAAGAAACGGAAGAGAAGTCTAGTATGGATACATGGGTGCCTATTTCAGATTTACAAGTCGCTCTGTGTCCAATTGATTCACTGATATGACTTAGTCCTTCGTAACAGCTTGGTTCTATATAAATAGCTAGCTCTACTATAATAATCACTACAATTGAGATTATTAGCTTAGTCTTTTTCCCTCTTTGGCATAACGATTAGTGGACCGAAACATTTCTTAATTTAATATTATTAATATAAATTTACCAAAGTTATTTAAGAGATTTCATGACGAGTTTAATACTTAATATACTAAACTATTACACATGAATTAAAAAAAACACGTGTGTGACAATAGGAAGTCTTGATTTCAAATTCTTGCTCAATAACTAGCTAACATGGGAATGGACCTTTAATTTGTGTTGTCGAGAGCCGCAAGCTCTGACTCAGACAGCCCAAATCGTGTAACTCTATGTATTGCTTTTGCAACCGCTGGTAATGCACTTACACGCTCACTCCATGCTTTCAGATGTGGCCATTCGTTAAAATCCAACTCAGCCGACTTGGCAATTGCCTCGTTTGCGAGGGGTAAGATGGCAAAATCGGCAATAGTTACCCTGTCAGGTAAGGCCACAAAATTNTGACCAGGCTCCTTTAACCGCGTCTCCAAGAAGTTGTACTCGGTCCTGATGTATTTAAGTAGAACAGAAAGGGACTCGCCGATATCCACGTCTTTAGGCATTTTCATCAGGAGCCATATCTTGCCAGTGGCTCCTAGTCCAGCTGTGTAGGACATCAGCCAATTCATAATTACCGTTTTTTCGTGCAAGTTTTTGCCTCGATAGAGGCCTTCCAGGTCGTATTTCTCTGCGAGATAGACCAAGCAAGCGGAAGAGTCGAAGATGTTCAATCGGCGGGCTTCGCCACTGACCGGGTCGACTTCCATATCTTCCATGGCAGGGACCATTTTGTAGGGATTGACAGCATGAAACCATGTTTCTTTGCTAGTTGATTCGATGAGATGAATGGCATGAGGAATCCCCAAAGCTTCAATCAACATCAATGGTTTAACCGAATTGGCTGTGGATGTCGGGCTTGCTGGCGTGTTTATTAGTGCTGGTGCNNNTCTGGACAATGAATAAATAGTNNNTCCCACCTTTCTAACATACAGCACCAGCTTATCCTCTGGGATAGCCGTGGGGCGCACAGAGAGATCTTGCTGCATTGAATCCATTTCGATAGTCTAGAAAGCTACAGGAAGAAAGAATGCAGAAAAAAAAAAGGGAGGATGACCTTTGCAAATGATACTTGATGGTGTATTCTAATCTATGGTGGGAAAACGTATTGATTAGTCCGGCGAGTATACGAGATAGTGCCCGAAGACTCCACAGCGCCGTTACCCGGGAGTGCTAGCTATAGTACATACTTCAGACGCCCGTTTCGAACATCATTATTAATTCAAGCACCTGGACCGTGTTCTTCTTTGATCATAGGTATCAAGTGTTGTCTCATCTCTCTCTAAAAAAAAAATGGCTGAAAGTACGATAGAGGATACATACCGTGGCCCTCGTCATCAAGGCGAGTATGATCGCTTACGTATCCAGCATGAGCTTGCCAAGACTGCAATGCAAGGAAAGCTGCTATATTCCCCAGTAGATTTGGCGCAACCCAATCTCCGTGTTCTCGACTCAGCAACTGGCGAGGGAACCTGGCTCATTGATCTTGCCCAATCCGTACCAGCTTCGGCAAGCTTGTTCGGCGCTGATATAGCCCCTCAACATTTTATGTCCCAAGACCAACGACCNCCCAACGTGCACCTCTCTGGTCATTCGATTTTTGANCCCTGGCCGGCTGAGTACCAGGGCAGTTTTGACGTGGTCCATCAACGCTTTGTCTTAACAGTGGGTTCTGATGAGACTGCTCAGGAAGCCGTGAAACTGCTTTTTGCTTGCGTCAAGCCTGGCGGTTTCATTGAACTTCATGAGGGGGATATGTTATCAATTCAGGAGGGGCCGGACCATGTAGCATTCATGAAGTTCCGCGACATTATGGTCAATGCATGGAATTCTATTGGGCATCAGCCAAGTCCAGGATCATTTCTAGTACAGTGGCTGAAGGCTGCGGGTGCAATAAATATCCAACAAGATCGCCAAGCCATCAAAGTAGGGGCTGCAGCCGATGACAAAGAGCTGGGAGAGAAAGCATTGGCTGTACTGCTTCACCTTTTAGATGGAATGAAGAAGATATTGAGTGGTGAGTTAATGGATCTTTATGCTTACCTGGATGTTCACNNNAAATTCACAAATATATTGGATAAACCAGGGCAGCCAACGAGTAGCGAGTTCGATGATCTTCGGAGTGAGCTAGAGCATGAACTCCGCACTGTCGGCAACGTGTACTACTATCATCTTGCGTGGGCACAGAAAGGCCACTATTGGTTGATGGAATCGAATTTCGATTAAACTCGGAGTGAGGCATAAAAAAGTCTATGTCTTTTCTGAATGAGGTACGAGCAAAGTCTGCGGCACAGAGAAGCTCAGTAACCCAACTAAGTAAGAACTATGGTCGAGATTTGCATCCCAAGCTTGTGATAGGAAATATATAGTAATTATCATATCTTGACATAATTCCTCGAGTCTAGCGATGAAACACTGCCAGAGCCATCCTCCACGGATATTCAGGTCACATACATAATAAACCGAATATTGGGTTTACCTCCCTGTCAAGTTTTCAAGTTGCATTCGCCCCATGCTTGATAGTTCTATTCCCTCACCAGGATTTACAGGTTATATACAGCGACTAACATTGAATCATCTATTTGAATTTGTAATGTCTTGATGTTGTTTTAGTAATAAGATAGCCGCTGACTCAATTCAGCCCCTGTGCTCTTGCAAGTAAGCGGCTGGAGTTTTGTCCCACGTCCCTATTTAAGTGTATTAAACTAAATGTGGTAGTAAAAGTTTCATTCTCCTCAAGTCACAAAATTAACACTTCTGAGGACATGGAGTTAGTTGCAAGTCATTATCATCTCTCCATCCATTCCCCTCCTCACTGCCCTCCCTTGGCCGCCAGTCTTAACTTCAGAAATCATCCAGGACAGGGCAGTCTAGATCCCCGAGGTTTCGCCATCACTCATGCCTTTTCAACAATTGCCAGGTCGTTGTTGGGCTCTGTTGTTTCCTTGGGCAGGCCCTCATCCGTTGCTTTAGGCCAATAAAACGCTGTAATCAGCACAGCTCCCGCTCCGAGAACACCAGTAAGTAGCCAAAATGCATTGCGGTATCCATCCATAGTCACTACTGCCATGTCCCCGGCGGCTTCTCTTTGCGAATTCATCAAAGCATTGGCCCCTGCTAGGGGTACACTGGCGCCGACCTGGTATGCTGTATTAAATAACGCAGCAGCAACGGCATGACTGCCGGATTCAACGTGGCGAAGTAAAATACTCTGAGCCGGCACCATTGCAAGCGGGCTGCCGCAAACAAACAAAATCGCGCACACAATTGAATACCAGTATCCCCCNCGNTGGTACGTTCCACCAGCTCGTTCTGGCCTTGCGAATGCCCAAGATATAGCGCCACAGGCAGTTATTACGAGGCCGAGAACCAGAGTCCCCTTTTCTCCGATCCACTTGACCATTGGTGCGGACAGAGCCCCGCTAGCTATCGCAGAGAAAGCACCTGGNNNTGGTAAAACAAAAGTTAGCAGGTACGTTGGAGCAGTGGTGTTGGANNNCCGATAGTCCTTGGCTGTGAATGCAGATGGGAATGGAAGATTTACCAAGAAATATACAGCAGTAAGGACGGGCGTGTAACCCAATAGGTTCACACACAGTTGTGTAACAATAAAGAACCAGGCGCTAAAGCTGCCACCGAATGCAAATATGGCAAACATCATGAGCGCAAACGGGCCCGACCTCCAGACATAGCGAGGGATAGCTGGGTTGGGTACTTTGGTCTCGATGAAGACCAGCGAGATGCAAATGCATGCGCCGAGGATCACGCCGACAAGGACGGGGGCCGAGTCCCAGCCAGCTCTTGCGCCATCATTGACGCCGTATACCAACAGCGCAACTCCAATGGTAAATACAACAGCTCCGAGGATGTCGATGGATAGATCGCTAGTTCTCGCGAACTTTGGTAGGAATAAACACGCGAAAATAAGGGATAACGCCGTCAAAATAATACAAACCCAAAAGATGGACCTCCACCCAACTGAAGAAGCTGTATAGGTTAGCACTTGTAGGCTAGCAAAATCGGGCCAGAACAAGGGTCCATTACAAGAGAGGAGAGAACCAACGACAGTACCAACCATGGATCCCAGAGGCGCACACGCCGTGTAGATGGCCAATGCTGTGTTGCGTGCCTCTCCGTCAGGAAACGTCCTGCTGATGATGGCAAGTCCGTTTGGAGCNNNGTTGGGAAGGTTAGCGCAGACAAANNNGTAACCGGTNNNAATACAACTACTTACAGTTAAACCTGCCCCAATACCTGAAATGGCACGACCAGCGAGCAGGGTGCCTTTATTCGTTGCAGCGGCGTTGATGATGTTTGATATAGTGAGAATTGTTGTACCTGTGATGAAAGTCTTTTCTAGGCCTAGCCATTGGCCTACTTGGCCCCCAATCAAGAGTAACGCCGCAAACGTGATGCTATATACAACTAAAACCCAATTAACATCTTCAGAAGTGAAGTCAAGGGCTCGTTGAATGTCCGGCAGCCCGAAGAGAACTGCAGATAGCTGGAATAGATCTAAGAAGTTCACCAGGGTCGTGGTGAGAAGGATCAGGTTCCGATCGGTTTTCTCATTGAATCGTCTCCCGAAATGATAGGGAGGGGTGCATGACGGCTGAAGAGAAGGCATTGGAGATGGTCTGCCTTCGGCGTCAAAATTTTCTATCAGTACTGAGGCGGAGGGGCAAATGGTTTCTGTAAGAACATAGTGTTCGATTACATTTAGTGGTTGAAATCAGTAACTCATCGTCTTTTGTACCGACCTTCACGGGTAGTAGACTCGGCAAGTTCCCGGAGCCTTTTCGGGCACTATGTTGCCTCTTCACCAATAAGCAATGTATCAATTGGCGGCCCAGCCTGGCCTACCTTGGCTCCGCGTCTTTTATGTCCCCTTATGAGTGAGTGTCCGGTTTAGGTATATCTAGGGTACTTTCAGCCTCGGTCTGTGTGGGGAGATAGCACAGATTTGGCAGTTGAAGGACCACGATGCCCAGATAACCAATGAAAAGTGTTACGGGAGTTTCACGATAATCAATGACATGCCACATCCTGCTACCACTATGCCTATGTCTGAGTCAAATGCGTCTAGGATGGACGAGGCATTGGAGGTGCTAGGGTCAGTCCCACTAATCGGTAAGCCGTCGCTGCGACATTGATCTGAGTAATGAAATACGAGTACAGCGCGCTGACTCTCTGGTGTGGTGTAGATGGGCATAATGATTGGCCTCATCTCATTCGCGGATTTTATGACAACCAGCTAGATGAGCGCTTTGATCCGAATAAGAACCTCGTAGGCCATGTCGATCTGAAGCGGCTACTTCAAGGGAAGTCTGGGGGCGCCTTTTGGAGCGTATACGTCGACTGGTGGGTGCTAAAAGTGTCTATAATCCTATGGTTCTTGTTACATAAGTCTCGTATGAACAGCNNNTGCGTGACGGAAACTCTTAGCCCAAAGTCAGATGACTTCAGCGACAATGCGGCGCATTTCGAGATAATCCGAGACACGATGCAACAAATAGATCTCGTTCATCGGTTGGTACGACTGTACAAAAAGCACATGGGACTGGTTAAAAGAGCATCCGACATTATGGCCTTGCATCGCGAAGGCAGGTTTGCTAGCCTTATTGGGGTCGAAGGTTTGCACCAAATTGGTAATAGTCCAAGCATTTTACGGCTCTACCATGAGCTAGGTGTCCGGTATGTGACGCTGGCACACAACAAGAACAATCTATATGCCGACAGTGCTGTAGGTAATCAGATTTATCAAACATTATTGCGGATGCAGTTTTTCGACNNNCCAGCCAGACTGCAACGACTNCCAGCACACGATGGACTCTCTGTCTATGGGAGGGACGTGGTTCGAGAAATGAATAGAATTGGAATNGTGAGACCACCCATCTATCTGTCTATTGTAACTTCAGGATGGTCTCTAAATTTTTTGATCCAAAGGATTATCGATCTCTCTCATACTAGCGAGGCCGTAATGCGGCAGACCCTTGACATATCAGCAGCCCCGGCGATCTTTTCTCACTCGTCAATGTTCGTANNNCTANNNCCGGGCGTTNNNTCTATAACATCTTTGTGCNNNCCGGAGAAACTCAGAGAATCCATAGTTCCACACGTTCGAAATGTACCCGACTCAATCCTAGAGAAGCTCCAGCAAAATAATGGTGTGATTATGATCTCCTTCATACCCTCTCTAACGACTGTGGATAGTGTAAGAGCGACACTTGATCACATAGTTGATCACATCTTGCACGTCGCTGAGTTGATCGGCTATGACTATATTGGCCTCGGATCTGATTTTGATGGCATGTTCAGCGCTGTTAAGGGCATCGATGATGTCTCTCGATACCCAGCGCTGGTCTGCAAATTACTTGAGCGAGGAGTTGATCGGCTAAATGTGCAAAAGATCCTTGGGCTCAATATTATCCGGGTGTTAGAGCAAGTCGAAACCGTATCTGCATCTTGCCAAGACAAGCTACCAGTCATGGTCGAGAGCATTAAACAGCTATGGAATGATGAGTTCAGGGCCACAGTCAGACAACACTACCCCGAAGCGGAACATGATATACCAAGGACGGAATTCACCAAGTAGATTCATTGAGAAGTTTTCCTTGTCTCTAATATTTACCTGCAAACCCCGTCGCCTCTACCCCACAGTATACTATGTAGATAGTCATGATGAAACCACATTGTCCATAAAAGACAGTCAAATGTTTTTAGAAACCAACGAGGAACCTCTCCATCATCACCCTTCAACCTGTGAACACATATCTCAATCCAGCGTGCCACTCTTTGCCATATACTATCAAAAATCTTCTTACCGAGCCGGAATCTGAGGGAAGATATCGGTTCAAAGGTCGGTTGGGAGACCATCCTTTCTTGATACTCTATTGGGAGAGATTTTTCATGGGCACCGCGGATCAACAAACCCTTTGAATTGTCAGTTCCTGCAGCTCGATGATGGAATATTATCAAGCCAGGCATAACCATGAAGTACGTACCATGTATCGTCGAGAAGGTAATCTTTCCCAGCTCCTGTCGACTTGATGCCTGGCCACTAGTGTCGTAACTGATATCGATGAGCCGTCGCGTTGTAGAGTGGCCGTAAGCGTTGCTGTATTGTATGCAATCCCTCCGCTAAATATTGTCAATGAGATAACTGCGCTACTCTCCATCACCCCCATGCTACTGCCCGGAGAACAAATACCCTTCAGTCAAGATCACACGGCGCATATCCTCTGACGTTAATTGATATGCGACACCGTATACTGGGATTTCCTGTTCCTCCCTCAAACGGATCCCTCCCATAGCTGGGTCGGTATAGGGCACACCCATTACATTAAAGCATAGAGCATGCGTGTTGATGGCTGCAATTTCATACTTTCGGGGCTGAATCTTCCGTCGCTTTACAAAAACTTCCTCCAGCATATTGGAGCCATAAGCAAAATACCAATGAATATCGTCGGACATCTTGGTAGGTCTGAATACTGAAATTGGAAAGAGGCAATAAATTCAGGTGCATTCTTAGTGAGCTTCGTGTAAAGTCGGATAGTGTGAATTAATTAATCCTCGAGGAGATAAATAAGGAGCACTTTGACCAATCGGCCTAGGTCTACAATTGTACGTGTATACGAGCCGAGTTAGTGCGTCGGTATCAACCCAAGTCGCACCGCTTAGTCTGGTAATACCTTTGTCTGGTCCCTGGTACTTGATAGAAGGTCCCTATATTTATCTAAGAAACTCATGTCCCTTACCAAACAGGATAAAGCCCAAGGCTTAAAACAGCCACACATTTCACTCAGGCCTTGATGGCGTCCGAGAACCGACAGTCGGTTCACGGCCTCTCATTTCCAATCATTGCGACTACGTGGTCTTGAGGGTGTCATAGAATGTTGATTAAGCACTCAGATGCAGCGAGCAGTAATATTTGATTGGCTCTTGGCACCTACTGCTGCATGTAAGCCGTACTAGTATACTGCTAGCGGTAAGATGTCCAAACTGCGCATGGTCCTTAATATTACCCGGCAGTATTTCTCTCACTTTCCAACCTTGATGGTGCGGTTATCAATGTACGCCCCAACCTTGATAGTACCAATATCCCTACCTAGATACTCCTACGTAGTACATCCTTGGACGACGAAACGTGACTGAACTACGCAAACCTTCGTGCTTTAATTATAGTGGCCGATCCCAAGATTGCGCCATAGTGCTCAACTTTTAGTTATCAACTAGGACGTTAGCCATTGGCTGAAAGCCGCTGTTGTCATGCCTCGAGACCAAGCAGTAACCCCAGAGATTTTAGAAAACGACAGACAACCCAAACTTCGGAGTGCCTGCGATGGCTGCCATGCGGCAAAGATCCGTTGCACAGGAGACACACCTTGTGCTCGCTGCGCAAGAGAGTGAGGAACATCATCAGCACAATAAAGAAGACCCTGCATTAGGAAACGGGGGGAGGCGGGAGCTAATTGAACTTCACACAGGAATCTACGATGCCACTACAGCTTCAAGGCAAAAATTGGGAAACCAAAAGGTAGCCTGAACAAAAAGACAATAGAGCGGATGCAGCAAATGGCAAAGCTGGGGGAAATAACCAAAGAACGCCGCCATCAGAATCCACAGTTGCTCGTTCCGAGACCCTAGCTACAATACAATGTGCGGCGAACAATTCATTGTTATCACCTGTTAGTGGTGAAAGCACGGCTGCCGATGTTATTTTATTGCCTCAAAATAGTCATGAGATCCAGGATACAATAATCTCCAAGTCACTTACCCTTGATCATTCTGAGAGTCTTATATATGAGGGTGACGATCTCGATGGGATGGAAAATTGGCATCCGATGATAACTGCCGAGAGTATCGAAAAGGTACGTAAATCACCACTATTGCAGCATAACTAGTAGAGAAAGTTCAACACTGACTACAGTCAGGAACCCATCCAGACAACTGTAGACTCACATGGTTCGTGTCCGCCCATATTCCACGAGGATCTTCGGAGCCTCTGATAGAATATATGATATTGAAGCCACAGCTAACCATTCCCAAGACCTAGATCCAAATAGAAGTGGGACAACGAATGAAATACCAATCGTTTATGAAGACAAATCGAGCTTCTGGCGCGATACCACATTTTCACAAATATCTGGTGCGATTGACACATCTTTCTCACAACTTTCCTCATATTCGCCAAAATCAACGCCATCTGGACAGATCGATCGGCAATGTAGCGGCCATGGTTCGATACTGTCGCCGTATGCCGGACCATCCCAACCCTACACGCAGCCCTCATCTCCCTGCACTTGTTTTGCTATGTTAAGCAGCCGTCTTTGCGAACTACAAGCCTTATCAACAGCCACAGGACAAACGCGGGCAATCGATGCGTTACTGGTCCAATCACAGTCCACGATTCCTTATATCAAAACGCTCTTCAAGTGTCATAACTGCATGCGGGACACGCAAGGGCTCCTCATGGCCACAATGGTTTTATCCCGTTTGCTGACCTGGACACGACTTTCTCTGATAGATCAAGAGATTGGCCAGATTTCTGCACAGGTACGCCTGGGAAACTTCACCGGCTCTAGAGAATTGGGTATTATGGTGACGCGGCTGCTTCTCCGAACTCACTGGTTGGATCTCAAGAAGACTGTAGAGCGTTTCCAAGACAGGGTTGATCAGATTGGATACGACAAAGCGGATAGAAGTTATTTGGCTACACAGGCTGAGAACTTCAGGCTGGAATTAAAGCAGTTTTCCGAGAAAGTGCCAGACGTATCACGACCTAGCTTCCTTATGGCCGTATAATGGGTCACAAGGGAAATATATGCACAGAACAACCCTAGTCTGGGCGCTATTGAGATCCTGGGATATAGAAGTGATAGATTATTGTCGTTGAGGATTCTTGGTGCGTATAAAAGTAAGCTCGATCCTTTAGAGTCTTAGACGTAGGTCGTGCACAGAATTGGGATTCTCTGAAGGTTAATGATGATATAACGCCAGGTGATGTCCTGTGGCTACTGTTATACTGGTCTCATTATCACTACTGCAACCCAGCCCTCAAGAATGCCTCGAAGTTACATACATACGCAACATATGTGGGCTAAAGGACTAATCAAAGAAACAGCCGTAGCGATGCGTATTAGGAACACGCGACGCGCGACAGATCGCTATATAAGCAATAAGAGTCATAATAAGCTATATAGGTTACCAGCACTCTTGGCTGACGAGCAAAGTTTCATTAAAATAATTATATATCAAAATGGGCGCGTACACGTGTGTGTGTGTGTGTGTATTTGGACTGGAAGAGTCGGTCATCCTGAGGGTGTGCAATTATCCTCGAAGGACATTGCGCATTCTGGAGTGCGGGATGACATCGCGAGGATCAACCGTCATTAGGTCGACGCTAGTCGGATCAAAAGGCGCAACGTCGGGAGCGTTAGTGTCCATAATGTTGATGGGTTTGATGACTGCATATACTCAATTAGCCGGCAGTCCTTAACAATGGAAAGAGGCTTATATGGTACAGGAAATGGAGAGGGCTGGGTGTTTCTCATCAGGGTTCTTAGATACAATGATTAGGGCTATAATAATAGAAATCTCTGCGCAAAGGACCATCAAGGTTCAACCGCATTTCTCCGGGTTCTCCATCTGTCAGGTAAATATTAAGGTTAGGTCGGGACTATATATTTAATACCTTATCAATAGGGTTTAGGAGCCGATAAGCGCTCTTATTATTGCATCCTTTCTATCTTCCCCTTCCTCGCTTCAAGTCCGGTTTGCCAAAACGCTTCATTACAACTACCTATCTCAATTAACGCTTACCGCAAGCATTAACCTCCATAATTGCCCGGTGTTTACTAACACCCCAGTATGTTACGTGCTATTATTATACAACTCGGTTTTTTTGCAAACTCCTTGTTGGCATCTTACTATTGGTATATCGGCCAATGGTTAATGAGGTTTTATTTACCCTGTAGGCCTATTGTGACGTCTAAGAGTTAGGTCTTAGCATAAACTTGCTAGCAGTAGGAGAACCTTGATAGACAGAAGGCGTATAAACATAATCTAGACAAGTCGTAGTATAACAGGGCATAGAGAAAATAAACCCCGCTCCAATAGCCTATAAAAGAGCAGACTGCATTACGTTTCGTTCCGAGAAACCAGTGTTGACTATTTTACCTAAATACGTAATAATCGACCAGAGCTGAAGCACTCATTTATATCGCTCAGACTTAGGTTTCCTTTCTTCTACGGAGACGCGTCTGATGGTTAATATTGACCTTGAAATCAAGAGAACCAAATACAGTAGATTCTCCCCAGCCAGGAAGCATGAGCGCTGCAACAAAGGAAACGTTGGCGGAGATCAACGCTAAACACTTCGAGNNNGCCTTTCAGCCCTACATCCAGNNNCTGTCTTTTCGCCAAGCGCTTCTGAATGATATCATTAATTGCNNNTGTTTCGCGTTACCTCTGCAGAAGGTTAGCCCCGTCGATTGGCAGCAATGGGTCCGCGACCTCCACGGACAAGTCGTCGAATTTCTCATATCACCCGAATTTCCAGCTTGGCTTGGGCTACCAAGCCAAGGTACATGCCGGATGCTTGACTACGCGTGTGGAGACGGAGTCATCTCCAAGGGGCTTAAGCGGCATTTTTCTTCGGTTGTCGGTGTCGACGTCTCTGGTAGCATGCTGGATAAGTACCGGAAGACAGCCGCCGACCTAGGCTGTAGCACTGACGAGATGGTCGGTGTACGCGGCGACCTGCTGGCCGATAACGTACAGCCAACAGACCCGCCACTGCCTGAGGAAATGTTGCACAATTTTGACCTCGTCGTCATTAGTATGGCCTTGCACCATTTTGAAAATCCGGAGCGTGCCTTGCAGCGGCTTGCGATGCGTCTGAAGGCAGATGGCGTGCTTATGGTTATAGACTGGACCCCTCTTGATCTCAGTACACCAGCCCAGTGCCGGTACGAAGAGGAATTGAGAGAGCGTGGCGAGAGCTTGGAGTCAGTTATGGAGAGAGTAAAGGGGCATAGTGCGCGACACACGGTGAGCAGACCCGACGGCTTCACGGAGGCGGATATGAAGGGCCTGTTTAAGCAGGCTGGATGCGGAGAAGTTAGATGGAAGCTGGCGGAACAGTTAAGCCCCGTTCCTGTGGCTGGTGCCAAAGGCCAGTTGTTCTGGGCTCGAGCGCAGAAGTTGGCGTAAGGGAGGTAAATAGAGAATATTGCCTTTTCTAGAGATCGGCCAGCAAGAAGTATTTTGTAGGACTTAGATGACTGACACAGAGCGCGGGCAATTTCCAGCCCCAAGCCAGTGTTTCCACCAGTAATGAGGATTGTTTTAGAAGACATCTTTGGCTTTGTTTCCTATAATGGCTTTTGGCTCCAACAGAAGGCAGAAAAACGAAGATGAAACTGAGTTTTGCGGAAAGCTTCTGGCATTATAATATATACGATCACTTTGGTCGAAGGACCGTTCAATGAGAACGGCGATAGCCCTCTCTGCAGAGTCCTGCTACCTCCATGGTCATATTGCACGACGGTCTTTGTTTTGTCTGAATCCGGATTCAGGTTCCTGTTTGATTGGTTCCTAAGCCGTAAGCCAAGCTTGGCACGGCAATGGATTACGCAGGTCCATGGAAAATATGAGGGTGGTAAAGGTGGGGTGCAGGTTCGGAGCGCGGTGTTAACGGCGATTAAAGTCCTAGTCAATGGATCGTGCATGGCAAGTGGCCTACTGTGCCGGATTCCTTGCTTTGGACTTGATGTTTATCTTGTTTCTGTTAAATTCGTATCCGAAAAGAGGGCTGATGGACCTCCTATTCTTCGAAGAAGCTGCTGCTGGCGGAAAGTCAGCGGCGGCCTAAAAACGCGTTCTTAACGCGGCAAGAAAAGAGCAAAATCGTTCTGCACAAAGGGCTCACCGTCAGTTACTCTTTTGGCCTATTACTTCATACGGTATTGACCGAGACTGACTCGCCTTGGGCTCAGGAAAACGGCAGAAAGAACGGCGAGAGAGACTACGAGATGAAAGTCTTCAAAGATCTCAAAGGCAATCAACACCCCAATTATTACCACAGCCCCCCTGGATAACTACACTTCTTATTTTGAAACTCAGCCGAATCATGCCACAAGCAATTCGTCAAGTAAAACGAAGCTATTCATCAATTCAGGAGGCCCAGCCTCTACAAAACATGATACTTTCTCTTCTTCACCAGTTAAAATCTCACCCTCAACTACAGGCGACGCTAGAGGCAGCGAGCTCCAATTGCCTGATACAGAAGACACCATGCTAGCCGGCCTTGTCGCATTTCACCATAGTGACAGAATACCGCATCGAACAAGAGACCGCCAAAGGTCATCGGCAGTCTGCACAAACTCGTCTTATATAGCCGATCCTGGTGCTAGTAAGATTCATTTCATGCAGAACACTGTTTTCTCAGTAATCATGCATAACGCTATATGCCTGGGATTTGACCTAAACGAGGTGGCTGCATGCAGTTTCTCCTACATATCACCATTCTACCAACCTAATGCCACGCCTTAGACTGATCCAAAAGACCTTCTCACATCAGCGAATCTACCGACGACTAACACGATGCCAGCGAATCGTCGTCCCACATTAAGCCAGCTACTTATTCCTCACCATGCCAGCCTGGATCTCATCCCACTCCCGTTGCTTCGTGAACGGGCAATCATGCTCTCGGCCGATATGCCCTTTGCATACAATTTGACGGAATCTAAAACAGATATCTTTGTGCGAGGAGGTCTAATGGTCTGGTCTTCATCCACAACAGAACTCAACGATGCAGTGACAAACACAAAGGGAAGTTGCTTACAGCCGTGGGATAGCGAATATTGGGAGGCTGCTCCCTGGTTCCTCGAAAAATGGAGCATTGTCGTTGATGGGCGGCAAGGTGAGCTTGGGAGGAGGAGTCTACGATGGGCGAGCGTACGAGAGATCTAGGGCATTGGCCTCAAAGAACTGAAGAAATGCCTTCCAAGAGTTTAAGCCTTGGGGTCGTGAGAAGACCATTGTTAGCTACTCACTTTTACCCTTTATTCAGGCAAACCATAGACAGGCACTTGTCGCCTACGCATCGGCCAGACGATGATATCCTTCTTTCTTGGATCCTGGCGAATAATTTTGGTCGTGGATAAGTTGTCGAAAGACTATTACTGCTCATGCACCTTCACAGCTCGTTCCGACACAATCCTGCATGCAGCGGCGAACATTTGCCTGGTAATTTTGTGAGAGATTACATTCATAAAGGCATCTAAAAGATCTTATAGCATCCACGTAGCTCCTGTTGGTCCGATGAGGGTGGTCCGGTGGTCCGGTGGTCCGATAATCTGGTCTAACTTTGGCCTTTGCTCCATTACTTCCCACTTTGAGTGCGATAAAGTCAAGGCGCTGCACCTAGGAAGTACCCGTTTTCATATTCATCAAAATCATATTGTTTCTTGCCTCACAGCTTTGCAGTACGTCTTCTCTACCTTACCTATCCCCTTTCTTTTTCGCATCAAACCTTCCATCATCAGCATAAACTTCCATAGCTTTTGCGCACAAGTGCAGCCTCATCATCGCTTGTTTACCTAACACTCTTTTAATCTCAATAAAAGAGGAAGGAACTCGGCACCGTCAAGTAACTCAGCTCATTCAATATTTTGGAATGTCGGAAGAAGACGGCATCCATCAACTCAATCGCAGCTACAGCCCAGCTCTCAACCTCGTCCCTCCCAACTCCAAGTCTAAGCGATACGATGACGCATTGGCCTACTTTCGAACAATCCCATGGTGTGCGGAGCTGCTAGAAGCTTCTGGCACTTATTACTTCCTCCCTAACTGCCGAAACCCAGCTTCGGATCACCGAGACCAATTCTTTAGCACGACCCTAGCCACACCAACTACTCTGGAACACGTCTTGTGCTTTTTTGCGACAGAGGACCGAGATGTGCTACAGGATACATCAACGCCTATTGCCAAGGTGCAGACACTTTACGCTCCAGAGGACGGCCTCGGTGGTATCGGATCAATGATGCATGGTGGAATGATTATGGCCTTGCTTGACGAGTCCTCAAGTGTACTGCTTGAGATCAACACTGTAATGAACAAAGAAGGTACTATGTTTGAAGCAGGAAGTGTCACAGGGGGAATGGAAATTAAATTTATAAGACCTGTTATCACCGGGCAAACAGTTTTAGCTACAGCCAGCATCGATGTAGTTGATGGACGCAAGATGAGGATCAAGTGCGACATACGCGACGAAGATGGAATAATATTAGCCAGGGCATCTAGCACATGGTTTGTCGTTAAACATCATCTCTAAAGCAAAGATATGCTTAAGGAATCTCCTTATAATAAACATAAAGATTTCCTAACTCCACTTGAGATTTTGACTAGACAATGGCCATCTTCCGATGTCTAACTAAGAGCAATGCGGTTTTTTGCTACATCACTAAATCAGATCATAATGCTTCAACATTTAAACTAGAAGATGTGAGAGGCATATTTAAGAGAATCGGACTACACTGAGGCAGTGAGATACAGATGGTTAATGTTTGACGACCGATCACAATTCCGTATTGGAAGGCGTGTTGTCCCCGTGAGGAATAATGCAATCAATTCTATGTATATTTGTTAACGCTTCAAAAGCTCTCACCTCGAGAAGGAGATTATCTGAGGAGGATCAATAATTCTCATAGTAACTCCAGTTGAACATGAATTAGGTTAATGTCCAACCCTTTCCCCCACAAATCGCACAACAGCACAGATCGCTTCCTATAATGCGATAGCTCTATCTATGGCCAGGTAAATGTTTTACCGGCTACGAGGACTTTGTTGAGACTCTAATAGTTCATTATCTCCTGCCAGGAGCCCAATGGTTGCGAAAACCTCAACACAACACGCCGCTCATCACCAGCATAGACAGATATGCCCTGAACTCTCGCCGCAGCTGGTATATCATTTGAGCATCCAACGATAACAGTGCCTTCTTCCAAACTCATGAGTCTCTGTGCGGCCTTGGCCACCAAAGCGCTGTTCCATAGACCTTCCTGCATTGGGTTCCAGGTCATTAGCTCTATAGCTCTTCTCCTGATGAAGGGGTCACGACATCTGGTAATAATGGCGAAGAGGATAGGTATAACGCCAGTATCCATGTGAAAACGGGGGTGCTTGTTGATNGTTGCCTCCGAGTCATATATTTGCATTAATGCCTCGGCAAAATCGAGCATCTCGTTGAATTGATTGGAGTATTCATCCCACACGCTTTCATCGTCATTTCCTCTGGAGTCAACAGTACACAAGTGAGTAGCTAGGTACCTTTTCTGCAGTTCGAGCAATGTGAGGGCCCTCCTGTTCGCAGCACTTGCAAGTAGCTGGCTGTTTTTCTGTTGAAATGCATCAAATGCGCGGCACCATTCTCCAAAGCAGTTGACTAGGGCACATAGCGCTTCTTGGTCTGAGGGTCTGTCGAGTACCCACTGCAATGCAATACCATGGATTGCTTCTCTAGCTTCTGAAAGTTGTTGGAACGTAAATTCGGGCGGGCTTGACCTTTGACATTCAGGTACGGCGTAACTCATCTCCAGTAACCCATCTATCGAGTTCCCAAAAATNNNTATACCATATGTTAGAGTTTCCTT